>OX246744.1:44909349-45091849 GCA_945910005.1 Isoperla grammatica
CCTGGGCCAAATTGGTGTAATGTCCTCCACTGGAAATCAGTTCTTGTAACTAAGTGGGTACTGGGTACACACAAATTACACGCCTTGTTATATTCTACAAAGAAAAAATCTTTACAAGTCTTGATTTATATTTTTATGTCGGCGAGCGGCGAGCCCTGCGCCCTGATTCTGAATGATGACGATACGTTTATCACCGGTTTCAGTTGTTAGAAGAAGGCGACGAGCCAATCACGCCTTCAGTAACGACTAAACCCGCTGATAAATTTATCGTCGCCCATACAGAATCGCCCTACTGGCAATGCTACCTGATCGTGGTGGGCAGATTTGCGTGCTTTGCTGATCCCGAGAGCTATGGCGGCGGAAGCGTATGCTTCTGGTAGCCGGCCACCCTAGCCGGACAGGTCGAATCGAAGTGGAGAATCCAGACGAAAGGACCTCCCCGTCTTCCTACTTTCCCTCTTCCTCCAAAGACCCTTCCCTCCCCCCCCACCCCTGACGTCATAGTTGTCGAGTACGTCATTAAAACTCAAATAATTAAATAAATTTTATTTTCGTTCGTTATCAAGCTCCTAGTATGACGTCACACTGGCTGTGTATAAGCGCCGCCATGCGGGGGGCTCGCGCAACTCTACTGCGCAAGCGCCGAGGACACGTCACACTGGCTGTGTATAAGCGGGGGGCTCGCGCAACTCTACTGCGCAAGCGCCGAGGACACGTCACACTGGCTGTGTATAAGCGGGGGGCTCGCGCAACTCTACTGCGCAAGCGCCGAGGACACGTCACACTGGCTGTGTATAAGCGGGGGGCTCGCGCAACTCTACTGCGCAAGCGCCGAGGACACGTCACACTGGCTGTGTATAAGCGGGGGGCTCGCGCAACTCTACTGCGCAAGCGCCGAGGACACGTCACACTGGCTGTGTATAAGCGGGGGGCTCGCGCAACTCTACTGCGCAAGCGCCGAGGACACGTCACACTGGCTGTGTATAAGCGGGGGGCTCGCGCAACTCTACTGCGCAAGCGCCGAGGACACGTCACACTGGCTGTGTATAAGCGGGGGGCTCGCGCAACTCTACTGCGCAAGCGCCGAGGACACGTCACACTGGCTGTGTATAAGCGGGGGGCTCGCGCAACTCTACTGCGCAAGCGCCGAGGACACGTCACACTGGCTGTGTATAAGCAGGGGGCTCGCGCAACTCTACTGCGCAAGCGCCGAGGACACGTCACACTGGCTGTGTATAAGCGGGGGGCTCGCGCAACTCTACTGCGCAAGCGCCGAGGACACGTCACACTGGCTGTGTATAAGCGGGGGGCTCGCGCAACTCTACTGCGCAAGCGCCGAGGACACGTCACACTGGCTGTGTATAAGCGGGGGGCTCGCGCAACTCTACTGCGCAAGCGCCGAGGACACGTCACACTGGCTGTGTATAAGCGGGGGGCTCGCGCAACTCTACTGCGCAAGCGCCGAGGACACGTCACACTGGCTGTGTATAAGCGGGGGGCTCGCGCAACTCTACTGCGCAAGCGCCGAGGACACGTCACACTGGCTGTGTATAAGCGGGGGGCTCGCGCAACTCTACTGCGCAAGCGCCGAGGACACGTCACACTGGCTGTGTATAAGCGCCGCCATGCGGAGGGCTGGTGCAACTCTACTGCGCAAGCGCCGAGGACACGTCACACTGGCTGTGTATAAGCGGGGGGCTCGCGCAACTCTACTGCGCAAGCGCCGAGGACACGTCACACTGGCTGTGTATAAGCGGGGGGCTCGCGCAACTCTACTGCGCAAGCGCCGAGGACACGTCACACTGGCTGTGTATAAGCGGGGGGCTCGCGCAACTCTACTGCGCAAGCGCCGAGGACACGTCACACTGGCTGTGTATAAGCGGGGGGCTCGCGCAACTCTACTGCGCAAGCGCCGAGGACACGTCACACTGGCTGTGTATAAGCGGGGGGCTCGCGCAACTCTACTGCGCAAGCGCCGAGGACACGTCACACTGGCTGTGTATAAGCGGGGGGCTCGCGCAACTCTACTGCGCAAGCGCCGAGGACACGTCACACTGGCTGTGTATAAGCGGGGGGCTCGCGCAACTCTACTGCGCAAGCGCCGAGGACACGTCACACTGGCTGTGTATAAGCGGGGGGCTCGCGCAACTCTACTGCGCAAGCGCCGAGGACACGTCACACTGGCTGTGTATAAGCGGGGGGCTCGCGCAACTCTACTGCGCAAGCGCCGAGGACACGTCACACTGGCTGTGTATAAGCGGAGGGCTGGTGCAACTCTACTGCGCAAGCGTCGAGGACACGTCACACTGGCTGTGTATAAGCGGGGGGCTCGCGCAACTCTCCTGCGCATGCGCCGAGGGCATAACTGTGACGTCATAGGAAAGTTGTCCACCACGCATTGTCACTTTAGTTGCACACTCGCTATTTGTAACTCCCGGGCAAGAGGAAAATAAAATGACAGGGTTACCACTGCCAGCGATTACCTGCACAGTTTCGCAACGAGGTTAATTGAGACGTTATGAAATCTGAGTACAAAACTATCAACTCGCCAGTGGGATACATTCAAACCGCCATTTTGTCTCTACTTCACAACAAAAGTATAAAACGTTACATGGGCACTGATGAAAACATATTAAAACAGGGCCGTAACTAGGGGTTGGTAAACCGGGTGTAAAAAATCGGGAGTAGACCATTTTAACTTGCTAATACCACCGTTAATGTCACACCGGTCACCAGTAACAAAATATGTTATAAAAAAAACATGCCTAAAACTCGTTAAAACACTCTAATTACACTAGAAGATCGAACAATTTTCTAGATTGGCTGCCCCTTCCCCCCCCCCAGACCCTCTATTGTACT
This sequence comes from Isoperla grammatica, assembly GCA_945910005.1. Classification (NCBI taxonomy): domain Eukaryota; kingdom Metazoa; phylum Arthropoda; class Insecta; order Plecoptera; family Perlodidae; genus Isoperla; species Isoperla grammatica. The sequence continues at coordinate 44,912,209 of OX246744.1, forward strand.
TTGCCCAATCATACCCGGGTGATTTGCGGCCCACATACAAAGTGGCAGCTATGACAAATAGCTGGAAAACCATTAGAATAATTCTTATGGTTTAGAATTTAAGGTTTTTTGATCACATCTCTAAAATTACTTTCAGTACAAAAGTTTTGAAACTATGCGTTGCACATATATTGTCAAGATCTACAGATATTCCCGAAAAAGGATAAAAAGTTATAACATTTGGAGAAGATAACTTAACTTGATATGTCATTGAAATTGAATTGTCTTACTCTTATTTTATCCAAACGCTAGGAATAATTTTTGGCCCTGTATTTGAGAATATAAAAAAATATCTTGATAGCTACGCATAACTCCAACATTGTATATTGAATGTACTTCTACAAGATAGGTACGAAGAAAAACCATTAAATTCTCAAGCATTTCCATCTCTTTGTGTCGACACCTGCAAAACGCATAAACCCTAGTATTTAATGAACACATTTCTAAACATTTTCCGTGTCTTATTTGTTTATTTATTTATTTATATTAAAAATAACAACAGTTGCCGCATAGAACCTCAAGATGTAAGATAAAAATGATAACTCATAAGGCTATAGATGGATAGAACATAAAGCAACATCCTTTTTTGTGACGAACACCTGCAAAACGCATAGACCCTATAATGAACAAAATTTCTAAACTCTTTCCGTGTTTTATTTGTTTATTTATTTTAATTAAAAATAACAACAGTTGCCGCATAGAATCTCAAGATGTAAGACAAAAGTGATAACTCATAAGGCTATAGATGGATAGAAGAACATAAAATAACATCACGAATCAACATGACGGCGGTGTATGTAATGATTTCTAAAAGCAGGTTGGTGTATTTTCTAGGTTAAAGACTCTGCATGTATTTGCATGTACGGACGGGTGCACGTGAAATTAAAAGATGATTTGTGCCACATCACTTTTATAGAGGTAATAATATTTTTCTAGTAAGAATCATTATACTGCAGCCGATGTGCCGCTTTCCAGCTGACTGACTAACTAAGTGTTAACTCGTATGGTGTTCGTATAGTGTAGAAACCGATAGAGGTGGCTCAGCGGTAAGACGCGAGACTAATTCGGGAGGTCGCCGGTTCGATTCCGGCCACCGGCAGTCCTGACCGAAGGTTTTTTCCGAGGTTTTCCTCAGTCGTAAAGGCAAATTCTAGGATTAGTCCTACTACACTGGCCACGCCGTAAGAAGCGAGGTGTCCCCTAAAATTCTGAGAAGAGACGATCGCTCCACACGATCTATTTCAACGGTATTCACGATACCTGTATTGTTATTGTCCACTGCATTGGCTGCACCGACCGTGAATGGAATGCGACCCCACCACGTCTGACAACATGCGAGCGATATTATCACTACAATACCTGAGGCAGGAGAACGGGATGCAACTAGATTTAGGTTGGTAGTTGTCACACGCGTCACTTCACTATTACATAATCCGTGACGAAAAGACCTCGAGCATTCCTTCCCAGCTATCCAAACACCCTAACACACATAGGGGCACATCAGGTTTAAAGCTGGTGTGCACCCTATAACGGGTATCCCTACGAAAACTACCATTTTTATGGTGTGGAAGGAATGTCTGAGGGCTACCTCGCAGTACATAATCCCAGCATTCGCCTTTATGACTGAAGAAAATCTCTAGAAAAGCTTTCAGTCACGATTGCCGGTAACGGGAATCGAACCGGCGACCTCCCGAATTAGAATATAGTTTCACGTGTTACCGCTAAGCCACCTCTATCGGTGATGCAATAATGTCTAAACTGCAGGTTGTTACATGTTTGTTTTTACTTTTAATTTGGGACGAGCGCATTGCACACAACCGGAACCCTCATACGACATAATAGGCCTATAGATTAGGTGTAACAGTCTGTAAAGTGTTCCACTATGGGCCATTCTGTATAAAATCTAGATGTAGGTATTCAAAGTTCACCAATTGCATAAAAACTCTGTAACATATAATCATGGACTTACAACTATCTGTACCTATATGCAACATGGTTCGAATACGCGTCTGCGATTCTCACTTCCGGTTTTGTGTATTGTCGGGCAATTAAGCCCCTATCGCTAAGCAATTACACATCAGGGTTGGTTTAGTCGCTTTAAATTAAAGTCCCCCACTGCAAATCAGTTTCATTACTGAGTGGGTAGACTCTAAATGTGAATTTATTTATTTTATTTTATTTAACAACAATGTGAACAATGTCAGAATCCTAAACTTAAGGGCTAAAATGGCCCCCTACCGCCTTCTTCCATGGGTATTGAATTAGTACGCTGATTTATTAGCTGATTCAGACCCAGTAACGAAGTTACTATTATAAGTCCATGATATAATAATCTCATCTGACTTTCTTTCTGCAGGATAACGGTAACGCTGCAGTATTACGATCTCGGGATAAGATTCTAGATAAAGTTATCCCAAGGATAAATAGTGACTTATACCGAGATCGTAATATCGGGGATAACTTCCGGATAAGTATTTCATTAGGAATAATCCAATACAGGTGGTTCACCTGTTCGATAGGAAAATTATTCTTGATGATACAATTCCACAACTTCAATTCAATGCAAGGATACATTCAGATGAATGATGAATCAATCGTTAGTAGGCGTATAGAAACTTTTTCGTGAGCACGTTTAAATCTGTGCACACGAGAAATTAACAGACTATTCGTGCCACCTCGGATTAAAGTAGGTACCAATTGAAATGTGTAGAACTACGCGGTGAAACTTGAGTCCCTAACCTTGAGGTCGCGACCTGCACGCCTGATATATTTAATTAGTTACTCTACTGGATGCCAGAGATATTCAATTAGCCAATAATGTTCTTGTAGAACCAGTTATAGTCGTCGTACAACATCTTCGGTAATGCTTCCGTCACGGTGGGTGAGCGGCAGCCAACCAGCGGCCGTGGCTAATTCAAATACCTGCTCGGGTTGGCCGAGACCGTAAACACGTCATTGATTGATGACAAAAGCATTACCGAAGTTATTTAAGACAAGTTTATAGTAGTCGGTACAGCAACTACGATAATGCTTTCGTCATCAATCAATGACGTGTTTACGGTCTCGGCCAACCCGAGCAGGTATTTAGTAATAATAATTTTTCGTAGGACTCACCAGCTTTACCTGATCTGCCCCTCTTCAGGTGACTAACTGGGTTATTAGGGTGTTTGGATAGTTGGGAAGGAATGTCCGAGGGCTGTTAGTATGACTCAATCCCAGCATTCGCCTTTACGACTGAGGAAAACCTCGGAAAAAACCTTTGCAGTCAGGACTGCCGGTGGCCGGAATCGAACCGGCGACCTCCCGAATGAGAGTCTCGCGTCCTACCGCCGAGCCACCTCTATCGGTAAAGGCAGGTATTTGAATTAGCCACGGCCGCTGGTTGGCTGCCGCTCACCCACCCGTGACGGAAGCATCACCGAAGTTGTTGTACGACGACTGTAGACTGTACACTCATCATGTATGATGTGCGACGTGCGTCACTGTATGTGAATGTCTTATTAGCGGTAGATAGAGAAATCTTAAATATCGATTGACCCGTTATACGGTTATAGGATGGTTGGTAGGAAATGAGACATTAGTACACGGAAGTAAGTGTTAAAAGTAAAGATCTCTCACACCAAGAAGTAAGATAGTGTCAGGGGAGTCAGGACGGCCCACAATTAGTTTCCAACTTAACAAGTGCGAATCACTAACGTTTTTCCCGATTATATATTACAATTTGGTTGCGTTACGTTTTTTGACGGAAACCTGCTTGCACGTTTTCTTGTGCGTTACCGTCAAAAAACTTACCACAACCAAATTGTACTAGATAATCGGGAAAGACGTTACAGTGATTCGCACTTGTTAAGTTGGAAACTAAATGTGGGCGGTCCTGATAGTATCTTACTTCTTGCTGTGAGAGACCTATACACTAGGCAAGTCGACTAGCGTCAAAATAGAGGATTGAGATCCGCCCTTAATGTCAATATTTTTGTGACGTTCGTCTGTCATTAAAACTTACACTAGTGTAGCCAGTGCAGGTTATTATCTCGTGTCCAGTGTAAGACAGACGAACGAAGCTACCTACGGTAAGGCGCACTTATTCCACTACATACAAGCGGAAATAAGAATACAAATTCGCGCCAATTAGCTCCAAACACGAACGCCTGTGTGTACGAGTACGACTGAATGCAGAGTCGTGCGAAACCCAAGTCGGTTGACCCGTGGGGCGCTAAGAGAACGACAAAGCCGGCCGACTGGAGGTCAATTAGACGAGGCCCGAGTAACGGACTTGTAATTAGCGAGTACTGCGCTGTACTGTACACACTCATAAGTCATAACAAACACAGATGTTGATGTTGGGAGAGGAGAGATGCGGGAACACTTAACAATAATGACCTCGGGCAGTTGGTTTTTTGCATATCAATTGTGGCCTCTGCCCCCCCCCCCACACACACACTAGTAATAAAGCTGAAATGATGTAATAATCATTATGTAAGCCTAGTTATTAAATTTTGTTCACCAATTTAAGCACAGAAGTATATCATGGTTTTTTTAAAAGTGCTCGTCTCAAGCCTATGCTATGTCATCCTTTGACTCAAATTTTATACCGTCATTCTCGTGCAAAAAAATAAAATAAATAAAAATAAAAAATGCAAAAGACTAGGCTAAGGTCTAGTACTACATATTCGTCAAATAGCTTGTTGTCTCCATGGCAACGACCAATCAAAACCCTTGAAATCCTTCAAAATCAAATAGTTTAATTGCTACAAATAACTTTCCTATTAGGAGATTGTAAGACTGGACCTAAGCAGCATTTATTCAAAACTTGAGTAAGAAAAAATCAGATTATTTTAAAAGACTCGTATCAATTAATTATATTTTATAGTGTATCCTATTTAAATCGGCGGTGCAACAGACAAAAGAGAGGAATTATAAATCTAAGCTAATTTGAAACAGATGTACTCGACGACTCATGTACAGCAAAAACAATAAAGAGAAATGCGTTAATTGCAGACATATAACTAATTAGTACAAATGCGTTTATTGGTAATTTAATAACTCGTGCAACTGACAAAAGAGAGAAATGGTGAGTAGAACATTACTAATTGAAAGAGGTAGGTATGTAAAATACGCGCAACAATGAAGAAAAACGTGCGTCCATATGAGTGAAAATAGGCATAATCGAAAACATATAATAATAACAAAATGGTTTTATTTCAAACTTGTTTATTTTATCCTGCCCGGGCCTGCTACCTTATCGTGGTGGACAGGTTTGCGTGCTTCGGTGATCCCGAGAGCTATGCTGGCGGAAGCGTATGCTTCTGATAGGGCCACCCTAGCCGGACAGGTCGAGGGGGAGAAGTTAGAAGAAATGCAGTCCACAACCCCTTTCACCTTACCTCCCCTTTACCTCTTCCTCCCTGTCCCCCATCCCATCAACTTCATATTTCACCCACTCGCATCGTTTCGATTAGCCACGTTGCAAAAACATGAGACGTTAAGCCCAAATATCAATCAGTTTATTTTGTGTCGATTTTGATCGATGTTTTTTTTTAAAGTCATCAATCAAGCGATATACTTTGCCCAAGATTACCTTACACATGCTTTCGTCACAGGCGAGGCACTCGTAGCCAACCAGCGAACTGCCCGAGACAAGCGCGCGCAAATACCGATCGCTCATTGGCTACGAGCCCGTCGCCTGTGACGTAAGCATGTGTAAGGTTGTTTTGGGACAACTATAGGCCTATACTTGACGTGTCGTGCGAACTGCGAATGTGCCAGCACAGCTCGGAATGTCACGCGGTGTAGAAACTGCGATGAGCCTATATATTTGACGTGTCGGGCGAACTGCGAATGTGCCAGCACAGCTCGGAATGTCACGCGGTGTAGAAACTGCTCGCGGGAAATGTAATGACAAGTAGCCTATGTATAGGCCATATCACATTAGGTTCCGAACTGACAATTGCAATCGTAGATTCGAGCTTACGATTGGCGGCGCATGCGCAGTAGCTCAGTTCAGTCAGTCTACGGTTGCAATCTTTTTATAGACGGAGCTCTAAAATAAGATTGGGAATCGTAGATCCGAGTCACGTGAACCAATCAGGAAGGAGAACGGTTAAATACGAATTGAGCACTAACACAACATAACCTCAAGCAACAACTATTTTAATGGAAACAAAGAGCCAATAACTTTAATTTTATATTTGTTTGAGATTAAGGCTTGTCTTTTTAGTTATTATTATTGAATTTATTTCCTAGTTGAACGATTTTAGGATTGTCAGCTGGTCAAGTGTGATTGGATAATTGTAGATTGCGATTGCAATTGGCGACTCCAGTCTACGATTCCAATTGTAGTGTGATATGGGCTTATGTATGTCGTATATTGTCTGGCCTCGGTTGTTGTCGCAACCACTAACTGTCCATACACACTCGGAACATAACTAACTAACCTAATTGTCGGCTGAAAGCAAAACACATCCCGTAGCGGTAAAGAGTTGCACACTACTTTCTTCTCTAGCCAACAAGTTCATGCATGGTATGATGTCATGATTTGTAGGTGACATTATACCGGTATTGCAATTATTACAAGACGTGTAGTTTGGACTTCGGACCGACTGATACCTTTGAGATTCATAAAATAATAATAATAATTTTTGTAGGAATACCCGTTCTAGGGTGCACACCAGCTTTACCAGATGTGTCCCTCTTCAGGTGACTCACTAGGTTATTAGGGTGTTTGGATAGTTGGGAAGGATTGTCCGAGGGCTGTTAGTAGGACTCAATCCCAGCATTCGCCTTTACGACTGAGGAAAACCTCGGAAAAAACCTTCAGTCTGGACTGCCGGTGGCCGGAATCGAACCGGCGACCTCCCGAATTAGTCTCGCGTCTTACCGCTGAGCCACCTCTATCGGTATTCATGAAATAGAATTATTGGTATCAATCAACAATCATTGAATACTCTTTAAAAGTAGCTACAATATTATAATATTCGTCAAAAGAAAGACAATTCAACATTGCACAATAAAAACAACACTTCCAATTCCAACAAAACTTTGGCGTTTTTCAATGGAAAAAGTGAGTACGAAACGCGAATCAGCGATACGGCACAAATACCAAATTATTTAAAGATACAAATATATTATGATTTATTATTTATGTAGCCCATACTTCGAACCCCGGAATCGAACTCCGGACCTTCTGCCTGGGAAGCATTCAGTATATTTGTCCGGAGTCTAGCTAGATTGTTTTAAAACGTTCCTTGCGAGTAGTCTATTTTTTTAGTTTTTTTTGCTATTCAGTTTTTTAAATGTTGTTAAAAAAACTGAGATAAATTCCTCATACTTCACCGTTCCAGAATCCTGAGTATTTTCTCGTCTCTTCTACGTGAAAAGGAATTCCGTCGGAATTTCCGTTGGTTTCGTTAGGTTACTTTGGACCTTTCTTTCTCTCTGGTATTCGTTCTGACTTCCTACCGGCTGGCGAGGTGTTTGTAGTTGTTGTACATGGACAGTTACATTCTTTATCTACCGGTAAGGTGTTTGTAGTTGTTGTGCATGGACAGTTACCTTCTTTATCTACCGGTAAGGTGTTTGTAGTTGTTGTACAGATAGCTACCTTCTTTATCTACCGGTAAGGTGTCGTGGCCTATAATTATTACATTCAGCCGGCGGGTGGAATCCTGTCGCTACAGATAAAACGATAATCGTTATTTAAGTGGTCATTAAAAGTGAATCCATTACTGTTCTTTAACCCACGTTTAGAAATATAAGTTATTGCCTACTTTCATTGAAATTAGGTTATTATGTGTTACTTCTTAGTTGTGAGATAGTGTTCACATCTTCTTACACAAATTACAAAACATGCCAATGGTGCATGCATAAGCTACTTTATAAAATGCATCGTATTGCACATATTTTTGTTCCTCATTGCTATAGTGGGTTTATTCCTGCTTCCAGTGCAGAAGGTCTAGGGTTCGAATCCCGGTTCGGCCATGAGTTTTTTAAATCTGAATCAATCAATCAATCAATCAATACAATACGGTATATGTATACGTAAACGGTGACTTTAGAGCCGTCATAGCAACGAAGCATAAAATATAATAAATACAAACTTATTTATTTTATTTATTTACACATTCAGAGACTAAATTTCTACAGAATCGAAATGTTTCCACACATGCAATAGCTACCCAGTCGATTAATTAGTTAAAAATACAGGTTACATTTGTTGAAAAAGAATTGTCTTGTCAGTCAGTAGTGGAGATTGTCTTCTTGTTGTAACAAAAAACAATGATAGGCCTACTGTTTATTAATAAGTCCTAGTTTTTAAGCTTTTCCAAATCCATTATCTATCTATTACTACTTTCAGTTTCAATTTCCGTCCATCATAGACAAATAAGTTAATAACTACAATGTAAAAGCCCCTTATAGCGAGCTTAGGCTCTTTGGGGGCAAGTCTCCATGCTGTAACATGTATTTGTTAAAATGTCAATAAAAAAATCTTTGTTCATTCATTGATTGTGATTGAAAGTGGCGGGAATTCAATCGTCTCAATTAGCTTCGTAACTACACAGTGCACGTGCACGAACCAATGGAAGCAACTTTACAAAATTAAATTCAAATGAAATAAGTAGGCTATGGCAAATCGATTTCAGCACTGTGGCAATTTGCCAAGTTTCTTTTTTCCACGTGATGATTTGTGATTTACCGGCTAGAACCACCGACAAGGAAATCAACGGCGAGACTAATATTAATTAGCCTAAAGTAATGGGATAGTTGATACGAATCCACGAGGGCTGTTTTTAAATCTCAATTAATGGAGGAAAACCTTACCGACAGTCACGATTGCCGGTTCTGGGATCGAATCGAACCCACAACCTTCCGTATTATCATCACGTACATTATCGCAAAGCCACTGCTTATCAGCTGTTGTGAAACGTTTGCATTTTTGACATGTGTCATAACGAGAATTGTTTGACTTGCACTTTGTATTACTAATAAATTGATAATCTATTTAGGCTTAACTTCTAATTCAATGACCTAACGTAGGCTAATCGAAATCTTTCGTAATCGAAAACACCGCGAAATTGCGCCACGCACAATAACAATTAGTATTATCTACGTCTATGACCCAATACAGTAATGTTTATGGCACTTACCAAACATTCGGCATTCCACAACAATAATCCAATGAGTGAGTGTTGAATCGAGCAAACTTTGACGTGTATATCTTGTAAACTAAAACACACTCACAAACACAGCACAACACTTTACACTTTGCAAACTCGTCACTGAATCCGAACAGCTGTTAAATAGTACAAATTAAAATCTATCACTAAAGTCAATTGGTTCTGATCTTGTTTTGTTTGATCACGTGTTAGGCCTAGGCCTACTCACTCACACAATGACATAAGCGTACATTCTATGCACTGTACGAATAGTCGGTACACTGGCGGTTCTTCATCTAACCGTGATCTATCTGAAGGTCGACTGCGCTTTGTTATGTTGTGTTCTATTATTTCTGAAACTGACGTAACACATGTTCGGTTACTATGACAACGGAAGACAACGCTGGGTGCTTACGGAAACCTCTCGAGTTGAAGAGATCGGATGGATCTGGTCACGTGATGGATTTGATCAGATTCCCTGGATCTCATGTCTGTTTCCGAACGAAAAGTTGTAGTTGTTTATAAATCTAAATATAATTATAAATCGTGCTTCCGAAATTAATCTTATTTAATTTACTTTCTACATGAAATACATCGAAATGTTCTTGAATGTCTTCAAATAATTCTTTAATCCCACAAATCCCACATTGTGCGTCGTCCATGATGGCAATACAGCCTATAGTTTATAGGCGTTAATTTTGAAAAGGCGGTGAAACAGGCTGTGGTGCGAGATCCAACCCAAGGGATCCTTCTTTTAGCAGGATCCCTAAGATTTGATCGGATCACTTGATCGGATGGATCCGTGAAGGTTTTCGAACAGAGGTTCTTGCAATCTTGTATGTTTCCGAACGAACAGATCCGTTCGGTTCAACCAGATCAGGGTTTCCGTAAACACCCACTGACAGACAACCGCTCCGTTCGAAGGAAAACGTTCTACTGATTTGACTGCTGATCTGCGACGGCGGACCAATCATCTTGAACCGAGCTCGGTCAAGTTCGGAAGTCTTCGCGCAGCTCCGTCAATAACATTCCACAGGTGGCGTAATTATTTTCTCGCGCGGCGGGTACAAACGGTGTGTTCTTTATTAAATTTGAAACAATGAAAGTTGATATGGTAGGAGGATAATGGAAAATGTCAAGGTTGGATTTCTTGAAATGTACCAAACAAAGACATTGAAGATTAAGAAAGTGGATAATTAAAAATGCGGGTTGTTGCTTTGTGTAAGTAAGTACGCAATGCATCTATTGTGCATATTTCCTCTCTTTATCTCATGTCAGTCTTATCTCTTGACTTTGCATAATTCTCCTTCATCATACGTACTAAACATTTTGTAATCTGATAACCCATCTTCTATTTTAGGTTATTTTTATATTGCAATGAATACAAATTTTTACTTGGCAGTATTGAATGGCAAGTAGCATACCCAAAATCGGAGTCAATCCCCCATGTAAACAAAGCTATTCTATGACGTATAGCTGAATTGAAAACATATTTGAATATAATTTAAATTCAAAGATAAATAAAAGAGACCAAAAGTACTCACTCAGTTTAACTTTACTGTTCAACTAACGAATCAATCATTTTATTTATTGGGTAAATAAATTGATACATTCATTCCCACTAATAAAAACATTACCATCAATGCGTAGTGTCAAACAAAATAATAATGAAAACAGGGATAACACCAGTTTTAATGTACGTAATAGAACCTAATAACAGATTTCACCGACTGAGACATCATTGGGTCTACAATAACAATTGTGACTGTCATATTATATTAAGACTAACTTAGACTTAACTTACTCTAATTTAGACTTAGGGTGGAATGCAGAGTCGAGTTAAGTATGTGATTCGTTTATGGTTGCTATGGAGTTTGTTCTTATGGAAAATAGCATGTAATAAAACAATTCCATAGCAACAAATCCTGTACTTAACTTGACAGTTGTCTGTGCATACGGCCCTTAGACTAGCTTAGAGCCTTAAACTTAGGGTCGTATGCAGAGTCAAGTGTTTGTTGCTATGGAACTGTTTTATTACATGCTATTTTTCATAAGAAAAACAAACTCTATAGATAGCAACCATAAACAAATTACATTACTTAACTCGACTCGTCAACTGCTCGGCAGTCCAGGTTAGTGGAGGAACCTATATGACTGGTCAAAGTTACACCGTCCTTTCGGATGGGACGTAAAGCCGATGACCCCCTTGGTACTTTTTGACAGGAGTAGGCTACGTGCCGGTACCACGCAGGGGCGGATTTAAGAAAAAGGGCCCGGTCGCCATTGATGATTGTAGTAATTTCGTGTAGATGAGGTAGCGCGGAATAGCAGGGGTCTGGGGCGAAGCCCCAGCCGCTGAAAACAATTTCGATAAGGACGAACATATTTTTGGTACTGCAATAAGTTGGATGGCCTAAAACGCGTAAAGTTAATTTGTAAAAAGAGCCTTGTCCGTGGGAAACTTTTCCCCAAAAAATTACGAATTATTACTGTCCCCATTTTTGCTTGAAGTAGGTAATGATGGGATTAAATCGAAGCAAGTTTTAGTAGAAGTTTGGTTTTCAAAATTAACATTAAGTTCTACTTGAGAAATGCTCGTGACATCACTAGACGATTCGGACACATGTTCCTGTTGCACTGTGGGGAGACCAGAACAGAGATTTTTAATATAAATCGACGTTTCATCGCGTTTACTTACGTCACCAACACGACATACCTTCCTCTCAGCAAAAAATTGCTAATTTTGTTTGTTTAGGATCACTGCCCTCACTCGTTAAAAGAGAACGTTACCTATCTTTACATTTTTGACAGCCTGGTTTTGTTTGTATTTGTCTTTCTCGCTCATTTCTAAACATACCTGAACCTAGCAGTGGCACAATTTCAATACCACATTACAATTAAAACATACAAACAAAAGGAATAAAACGAAAACTGTCCCGCAGAATAACGCTCACACACACGCACACGGTAAAGCACAGTATTATGCAAGAACTACTTGACTTCCGTCACTTGCCAAACTTATAATACAACTGAGCTACGAACACGTGTTTAGGGTTTAATAAGACACAACCAGCCACCCCCACCCGACCCCCCCATTGGCCACCTACATAAGTAACTGATTTTCCTTGAACTTTGAAATATGTGCACCCGCATTTATGTTTACGAAGCGTTGTTCCTCAGAACGGTGTAAATCTGTTTAAAATCTGAAAAAATCTAGTCCCGCTGTCCCTACCCTTATCTTCTAACAACCTGTTGTTATTGTGAAAGGCCCACACTAAACTCTTCAGATAATTTATGTCAATTGTAGCTTCGTTTTCCTTTCATGGAAAATTTCAACAAATAGCGGCTGAGTAGACGACAACTACATAAAGTTATGATTATCAGCAATAGAGGTCTTGGGGGGCCCCGACCGGGTCGGGGCCCGGTCGGCATTCGCCGACCTCGCCGCCCGCTAAATCCGCCCCTGGGTACCAGGCTTCCCCTCCTCCCTTCCTCATTATCATTCATCAATCATCACTCATCAGTCTAAAGAGAGGGCATTGTGCCCTACACTGGCCTTAATTACAATAAAATAAATAAATAAAATACACTGACTTAGGCCCTGTTTTTCAATCGGTCATTAACGGGGCCGTTAGCTGACGGTCCGTAATCTGTAACCCAACAAACCCTATGCAGATAACGGACCGTCAACTAACGGCCCCGTTAATGACCGATTGAAAAACCGGGAAACTTACCGATTTACTCTATTATGCGTTCTCAAGTATGCAGAGTGTGTGTAGAGTGTGTGTACCAGCCTTGCCATGCATATGACAACGAAACATGCTGTTGGCCGCGTGGTGGCGTACGCGACCTTCACTACACAACACAAACGTGCGCGGGTCCGATTACCACCCAAAGTGTTTCTGACTGTAGTTGTAGTACTACAAGTACTCGATTAGCATAGATTAAAATATGGATGCAAGAAACGACTCGATTTTGGTGACTGAATTAAGAAACTAGATATTTAAAAAAACGTAAACGGAATAACTAAAACTAAATGAAAAATATCAACAACAAAAAAAAGGAAAAATTAACAATCTATGACTTCGTAACAAAAAAGACAAAGTACTTTTATTATCATAATGGATATAGTATTTTGGTGTATTGCAGTATTCTGATAAAGCATGGTTAGTGAGTTTTCACTTTTCCGAGATAATGTAGCATTATTGAGATAATTGACGAAAAGATGGGGGGGGCGAAGTCCACCATGGGCATACTTGGATTATCCCTTCCCTTTCCCTCACTAAGCTTTATAATAAACCTACAGGACTACTCTTATCCAGGTATGTCCATGATGGTGGGCTTCACCTACGTAGTTAATTAGTTATCTGTGGCTTCAACCCCCTGTTTTTTTCTCAATAGTACGGTGTATTCATTACTGCTGAATTTATGGAAGAAATTATAAAATCTTAAAAAGTGCAGCCTAAAGCTAAAATTAGGTTATTTTCACGTCTGTGGGTCACTCAGATGTGAGAAGATGTTGTTTTACACGTAAATCGTGTCTTCGGCTAATTAAAACATAGCCGAGGCCTAGATAACCGCCCACTCGGCACGGTTCGCCCAATTCCGCGACTCCTCGGCTACCGAGTGGCGCTCTTCGCGCGACGCGGCGGGAATACGAAGCAGCCGAGATATGATCGGCGGAGATGAGCCCAGCCAAGGTCGATAGGGGAAAGTGATGAAGTAACAAGATGATTCTTGATGCTTTACGTGTCTATTGTTGCATTGAGGCTATTCGAGACGATGAGGATGATATATGAGATGATGAAGATGAGAATGGGATGATGATGAAGATAAAACTAGGGATCCACACGGTAATCGATATTATCTTTCGATATTCGATATTCAATCAAATTTCGATAATCGAAAATGGAATGTTTTTTTTTTTTTTTTTGAAAAGGTGCGTTCGTTATGCATTATTTCGTTCTTCTTTGTAGCTTTGAAATTCTCAACTGACAAAATACTAGATCTCGGGCCTCATCATATGGGATTAGGTACTCTCAACAGTGTCACGTCAGATGTGTCCAAAGAACGTTGCTTTACATTATAACGTTCGCTTTTACGACTGAGGAAAACTTTGGGAAGAGCCTTTAGTCAGAACTGACGGTGGCCGGAATCGAACCGGCGACCTTACGAATTAGTCTCGCGTCTTACCGCTGAGCCACCTCTTCATATATCGGTATGAGATGTCACCGGATGTTTAGGGCGGCACTTTTCTACGGTCAATTTCTCTACAAATACTTATTAGTGCAAATATTTAGCAATCTCATGGTAGGTCTGGACTTTCTTCTAGAATCTCACCCATAACTGTTGACACCAGCACCGAAAGAAGCTGTTCAAAGAGTAAAACCACGTAAAACCATTGTCTTCTACAAACTAAAGATTTCCATCGAGAAGAGAATCACAGAACAAAATAAAAAGATGACAATATTCTTGTCTTAGGAATAAGTAAATGGGGACTTTGGAGCCGTCCTAGCAACGAAGCACTCAATAAATTCAAATTTGTTCAGAATCGGCCTTGTTGATTCTGACATTTGTCCGCAGGTGTTCGCAATGTCCAATCACTGATTCATATGTTTCGTATTTGAAATATAGGTCTTTGATTGGTTATCGCTCACTCGTCGATAGTGTTCGGAGCCTACAGGGTTGGTTTAGTCGCTTTAAATTAAAGTCCCCCACTGAAAATCAGTCTTGTTACTGAGTGGGTAGACTCTAAATGTGAATTTATTTATTTACTTATTTCTTCAGTAACCAACTATATTATCCCCATTGTACTGTACTTTACCTTGCCAACAACTCTCAAACAACTCTATTCTTTCTCTCTTATATGTCTTCATTTTATTCTACATTTTGTTATTTCAATTACTATTTTATTCAGACTATGGACTCTTTCACATAGCATTTGAGGACACAGTATATTGTATTCGATATATGTCGTCAAAACACGGTATCTTGTTTTTAAAAATTATTTGTACAAAGGTATTCGAGACTCCTTGTGTCAGTTTACATACTAGAACATGCTGGTTGAAGGGCGATTGTATAATTCTATAATTTCCATCCGAATCGAACCCACGTCCCTTTACTTTCTACAACTGGGACCTGCGCCCAAAACTTCAGTCAATCGTTTTCGTACAAAGCTACAGATCCTTTGTCCATGATTCACGGTTGAAGTTGTACTGTAATGAATGGCGTACATACATGCACAAGGAGATATAATTATCAAGATTATTTGTTACATGGTCCATTGTTGAGTTGGCGATACCATTTTGTCCACACCGTCAAGCTTCACGGCAACTCGTAACAACTACTACTACGAAAAAGTTTCTTTCTTTCTTTCTTTGTTTCTTGTGTAGGCGGTATATATTAATAAAGAAATTCCAAAAGGCAAAACGCATAACTGTGAAAATGCATAGCCTACCTATAGAAACAACTTTTTATTTTTTGCACTGCATCGTTTTAAAACGCGCGCGCTCAAGCTTGACGGCAAGAGTTGAACACTGCTCATAGGTAGCAGCACTCGACGACAATGTAGTTTGTAGCTTGTAAGGCTGCTCCTAACGGTTAATGATGAGTTTAGGGGTCATTTAAACAAGTTTTGAACAAAAAAAACTGAACACAAACTAAAATATATTTAAGTTCACGTTTAATACAACTTTATTAATGTGATAAATCCGTCAATTATGCGATTTTATCGTGGAAATATTTACACGACTTATAGAGTGTTTGTACCGGCCTTTGGTTGGTTGTCATAACAACAACATGGCCAAGCGTTCCAAACACAAGAAGGAAGGAACGTTCCAACAAATATTCGAATAACGTGAAACAAAAGCATGTGAGAACACTTTGCAAGCTATGAAAGATTGAAGAAGGTTGACAAAATGAGCTCCATGAGGTAATTCTAATATAATTATGCTATAAGTTTAGTGACTACCAGCGAGCAGTGCTTACGCTAACGACATAACCCTACATTCTTCCTAAATTAATTTTGTTAGCATCTCAGATTTTGTTATTTGTGGTAATATAATAGGCCTACAGTTTTACGAGTATGCTACGTCAAACGTTAATTAAACAGCTAATTTAAAGTAAGCCTACGGTATATTCCGTGGCATAAAAACATTCTGGGTCCGAATAACCGATTTATTTAAAATACGATGTTTTCATAATGTAGGGTCCCTAGGCCTATTCTACAATTCACTCTAGACAAGTAAATTTACGTATTTTAGTTTAATTACTTTTTTCCATAGCTTTAGAATGTTGTCAATCATTACATGTATTTTTAAGTATAGTTATATGTATCGTATCATACCGTATGTATTTTGTTATACTTTTTAAATGTATTTTTCGCTCCTGAGGTTATCCTGAGGACTACCCTTACGGGATGAGAGGTACTCCTCAGGTATACCTTTCTCATATACTTATAACATGGGAGTGAGACGCTAAGAGCAGATCACAGGATGTATAACCCAGGGTCCTCCCCAGGACTGCCCACAAAGGTAATAGTTCCCGACAGGCAGGTGACAGGTACACTGTGGGTAGTAGTGAGGAAGACCAAGGGTAATCCTGAGGAGTACCCAGGGCAATGCTGAGGAAGACTGTGGGTAGTAGTGAGGAAGACCAAGGGTAATCCTGAGGAGAACCCAGGGCAATCCTGAGGAAGACTCAGGGTAATCCTGAGGAAGATTCAGGGCAATGCTGAGGAAGACCCAAGGATGTTTAGTTCACCCCTCAGCCCCCCACTTCGTGGGTGAGGGTGTGGGAGGGGGGTGAACTAAACATCCCAGGGTCTTCCTCAGTTTTACCCTTGGGTGCAAAACAATGGATAGGCCTATGCCGTAAATAAAATAAAATGCTTATTTTGAGCTTAAAAGTGAATTTAATTATAATAGACAAATACATACAACAACATACATACAACAATATAACATCAATATAGCTCACGTGTCCCGGTTTTTTACATTTATAGCACACTATTCCAGCTGCACTGAATGCCAACGACTTTTCACTCTCAGAGTTTTCACACGGCTTCTTCTGAAATCAGTCGTGATGTTAAGTTTGTTACGTTGCGATCCGGAACTGGTGTCGACTCCCATGCTGTTCGGTATGATTTGGGCAAAGTACTCAAGATTTTTGACATGAGCATCTCGTCATCTATGGTTTGATTCAATGCTCTTAGTCTATATGCCAGGTTTTCTAATTTGCTTATATGTAGAGAAATATCACTGCCCTTCTCAAAACTGAAGTTAAAGAACTCTTGTAACAAAGCACACTTTTGTTGCTCGTTATCCTTTTGATAGATGTCACACAGCTTACTGTAGGCCTACATCTCAGCCGATGTTCCACAGTTCATGATGTGCATCATGACCTTCCTATCGATAGACATTATTACCTTCTGTGCCTTTGCATCTTTCTTCTTCCATAATTGCTTTTCTTCTTCTCTAGTACAGTGTTGCAGATTGTGTTCACCATTTTATTAGGTCTAGACCTACCTTGACTTTTTGACACAACACTGTTTTAATGTGTTTTTTTTTACTTCACTTTTTTATACCACAGAATATCCTGCGCCCATAACCTGTTCAGGGCCTTGATTCTCTATGGTCAACGATAAGGTGATCACCGGTTTCGGTCGTTATGAGAAGGCTGTGACCCAATCACAGCCATGTATCCGCCTTCCATAACGACAGAAACCGGTGATAAATTTACTGCAGATTTAGAGAATCGAGCTCCAGGATAATTTTTAGTGTAGTTATTACTTCCCTACAAACATTTTTCGATCCTGAGGTTATCCTGAGGACTACCTTTACGGGATGACAGGTACTCCTCAGGAGTACCTTTCTCATATACTTATAACATGGGCCCGAGTGAGACGCTAAGAGCAGATCACAGGATGTATAACCCAGGGTGCTCCCCAGGACTGCCCACAAAGGTAATAGTTCCCGACAGGCAGGTGACAGGTACACTGTGGGTAGTAGTGAGGAAGACCAAGGGTAATCCTGAGGAGGACCCAGGGCAATGCTGAGGAAGACTGTGGGTAGTAGTGAGGAAGACCAAGGGTAATCCTGAGGAGGACCCAGGGCAATCCTGAGGAAGACTCAGGGTAATCCTGAGGAAGATTCAGGGCAATGCTGAGGAAGACCCTGGGATGTTTAGTTCACCCCTCAGCCCCCCACTTCGTGGGTGAGAGTGTGGGAGGGGGGAGGGGGGTGAACTAAACATCCCAAGGTCTTCCTCAGTTTTACCCTTGGGTGCAAAACAATGGATATGCCGTAAATAAAATAAAATGCTTATTTTGAGCTTAAAAGTGAATTTAATTATAATAGACAAATACATAGGCCTACAACAACATACATACATACAACAATATAACATCAATATAGCTCACGTGTCCTGGTTTTTTTCATTTATAGCACACTATTCCAGCTGCACTGAATGCCAACGACTTTTCACTCTCAGAGTTTTCACACATGGCTTCTTCTGAAATCAGTCGTGATGTTAAGTTTGTTACGTTGCGATCCGGAACTGGTGTCGACTCCCATGCTGTTCGGTATGATTTGGGCAAAGTAGCCTACTCAAGATTTTTGACATGAGCGTCTCGTCATCTATGGTTTGATTCAATGCTCTTAGTCTATATGCCAGGTTTTCTAATTTGCTTATATGTAGAGAAATATCACTGCCCTTCTCAAAACTGAAGTTAAAGAACTCTTGTATCAATAAAGCACACTTTTGTTGCTCGTTATCCTTTTGATGGATGCCACACAGCTTACTGTAGGCCTACATCTCAGCCGATGTTCGACAGATGATGGGCATCATGACCTTCCTATCGATAGACGTTATTATTACCTTCTGTGCCTTTGCATCTTTCTTCTTCCATAATTGCTTTTCTTCTTCTCTAGTACAGTCTTGCAGCTTGTGTTCACCATTTTATTAGGTCTACCTTAACTTTTTGACACAACACTGTTTTAATGTTTTTTTTTACTTCACTTTTTTATACCACAGAATATCCTGGGCCCATAACCTGTTCAGGATAATTTTTAGTGTAGTTAGGCCTATTACTTATTAATAAAGGTAGAATCAACTTCTAAAAGACCTAGTTTATTATTACAAACATGGAAAGATTACAAGAACACAACAACCACATTTTTGTCCTAGACAACAATTAAACTTTCTGGAAGACAACAGTGCTAACACACAGACAACTTAAAATAATCTATATTTCATAAAACACGTTGTTGTTGTTGTTGTTACTATTTATTCTATTTTTATGATTATTATTATTTCTTAACAAGGCCTACCGTGAATAATAATGAATAATCACAACTTACCAGTGAAATTGTCGGTTCAAATCACCTTTTTCGAATCACACTCACAAAAAAGTAAAGAAAAACTCACAAAACACGTCGTGTAGGTGGTTTGCTTTGACTAGAAAATCGTAGCGTTGCCATGTGCACAAGGTCACGTGGGCTCCGGCTAGGGCGGTAAAAGATTGATGACGACACAGAGCTCAAATGAGCTACTTTATCTTAAAAATTATACCTATTCGACAATGATAGCTGGTAAAACTACAATAACACAGCAAATTTAATTTTTTTTTCAAACACTGGTTATTTTCTTACAGCAATTTCAAATGATAAGCGAACACATGAAATAAAGATCTGAATAAATTACTACAGTCGCCTCCCTATTTGAAAGCAAGCAGGGAAGTTCTGCCTGTAGTCTACCTGAAAGGCAGAGTAAACTGAATAAATTTAAAAAGTTTCCTCCGTGGGCCATCCTGAAAGGTAATCTGAGGGTAATTTCCTGTAAGGGCAGGCCACAGGTAGTCCGACGGAAGTCCTGCCTATGCTTTACCCGAAAGGTACAGAAAATCACTTAAGGGCAGGCCACAGGTAGTCCGAGGGAAGTCCTGCCTCAGCTTTACCCGAAAGGTACAGAAAAGCACTTTAGGGCAGGCCACAGGTAGTCCGAGGGACGTCCTGCCTCAGCTTTACCCGAAAGGTACAGAAAAGCACTTCCTCAGAATATCAAATGTTTGTAGGGTAACAAGGCCTGGTTAAGAACTTCGGGTAAATATTCAGAAGGCTTCTAACTTGTTTTCACCGTGGCAACAACCAACCAACAACCACAGTGAAAACAAGTTAGTATCTTACTAAATATTTAGGATGCGAAGTTCATAATACCGGACGTTAAATACTCGTAATCCTTGCTAGGAGCTTGAACCCTCAGAGGTGGCTGGACGCTTACACCGAGCCCCACGCCTCCCTCTACACGTTCAGTCACTGCATGGCCATGGCTGACCTGAACGCTGACGGGGACTACAAGCTAAATAATACTCGTAATCCTTGCTAGGAGCTTGAACCCTCAGAGGTGGCTGGACGCTTACACCGAGCCCCACGCCTCCCTCTACACGTTCAGTCATTGCATGGCCATGGCTGACCTGAACGCTGACGGGGACTACAAGCTAAATAATACTCGTAATCCTTGCTAGGAGCTTGAACCCTCAGAGGTGGCTGGACGCTTACACCGAGCCCCACGCCTCCCTCTACACGTTCAGTCACTGCATGGCCATGGCTGACCTGAACGCTGACGGGGACTACAAGCTAAATAATACTCGTAATCCTTGCTAGGAGCTTGAACCCTCAGAGGTGGCTGGACGCTTACACCGAGCCCCACGCCTCCCTCTACACGTTCAGTCATTGCATGGCCATGGCTGACCTGAACGCTGACGGGGACTACAAGCTAAATAATACTCGTAATCCTTGCTAGGAGCTTGAACCCTCAGAGGTGGCTGGACGCTTACACCGAGCCCCACGCCTCCCTCTACACGTTCAGTCACTGCATGGCCATGGCTGACCTGAACGCTGACGGGGACTACAAGCTACTTGTCGCTGATCTGGGGACCGGAGCAACCAACATGAAACTGAAGGTATTTGGGATGTGGATGGTTAAACGTTTAGTGGTGGCTTCTAGAGGTTATTTAAAATGCATTACATTCATTATATTTTAAACATTCTAAGTACCCTATCATACTTGTAGATTTAGGTACTACTCTAAGCAAAAACAGATGTAATGAGATAATCGTTTAGAGATAAATTAAAACAAATTAACTAATGTCAATAATTAAAAATATGCTAAAGGGTCTCTTCTTCTTCTTTTCTTATACCCACAAATCACAATTGACATCTCATGTCATCATGCATTTTCTGGTCAGCCAGTAGAGATAGGACTCCTGTTCACTCCGATCCATGCCACCCGGCATTTTCCCCCTTTCATTCTTTAAATCCTATAGGGTGAACTAGGTATTTTTTAAGCCATCTGTTGCTTAGGCCTACTTTAAAATATTTTGAATAGAATAGAATATCTTAATTGACTTTGATACAGTAGTAAATGGACGGTACATGCATAACTCTTTTTAGGGAAAAAGTGAATAAATAATAGTAATAATAATTAACGATATTTAAAATGGTGTAGGCCTATGTATAATATAATAAAACAATGTTTTTCTTACTCAAGCTCAATTTAAAAAGATATGTCAAGTGGCGTGGTGGCAAGTGCCTCTTTTGCCGGCACCATGATTTCTCCAGTAATACGCGTTGTTTGTTGCCACAGGTGTACAAAGGCACATCGCTGATGACGGAGAACACCCTGATAGACATTCCTACCGGAGTCGTAAGCTTCTACATGGATACAAACGAGCCTCGCATTCCCGGTCAGTGTACATCAGTGTTGAGATGTTGACGTTGTTGTCATAAGGGATCTATAATTACCACATTGTATCCCACTGCAAAACATATTTAAATATTCGTTGTAGATCATGGCAAATGATATCTACTTAAAACACATAGCCCTAAAGGAACCATTTTGCGACAATGGAATGGCAAAAAGTATTAAAATATTGTGATTTTGTCTGTAATCTGTAAAAAATTGCTTCATGTTTGTAAAAATTGATAATGCAGTACATACTTAAAGTCTTTTCGGTTATAACAATAATAATAATCTTAAACTCAGTTCCAACTGTGTCTGGTTGACTGGTGGTTTTCCACCTAGGGCATAAAGGTTGTAGACACTTAGTTTTTTTTTTTTTTGGTAGCAATTATCGAGACTTTTTAACAACTTTTTGTACGGTTGTGGGAAGATAAGAAGAGGTGGAAAAATATGGTTGTGAAACCCAAGCTGACCCTGCCAGAAGCAGGAAACGGCGATGGATAATGATGATGATGATCGATACTTTTTATTTTATTATTGTGCACCCCTGAATACGAGTCATGTTGTCGCAGCTATCGCTGTGGCGTCGGGCTCCAACGTGTTTGTCTACAAGAACATGCGGCCGTACTTCAAGTTCTCTCTCCCGTCCACCGAGGTGAATCAGCTAGAACGAGAGCTCTGGACCAACGTCAGCAACCGCTCGATGGAGGTGGAGGTCTTGCACGAGATGCTCGAGAGCGTTCGAGACGAGATCGGCTTCTCAGCGCTGACGGCTCGGTCGCAGAGGTTCCTCGTCATTACCGACCGGGCCGGACAGAAGGAGTTCGTTGACAAGTATCGCGACGTGGAGATCAAGAAACAGGTGAGTCAGCGCTGACAGATTCCTGGTCATTACCGACCGGGCCGGACAGAAAGAGTTCGTTGACAAGTATCGCGACGTGGAGATCAAGAAACAGGTGAGTCACAGCGTGATACTACAATAAAACTGCACAAAACTAACTACCTAGAAAACTTTTTTAAAAATGTTATGCAACCTTCAAATAGGCTCTTTGTAAAATGCATAGCCCATAGCCCACACAAATGGATAATTGTTTACTGTAGGCCTACACATTAATAGACCACTAAAATAGACTAGATGCAATCTGGTGGCAAGCAGATAAAATTCTGTGAGCAGATTACTCATTGTTGATTTGTTGAAACCGTCAATGGTGCAGATAAGGGGGTAGCTTAGCAGCGCTGTCTATTGTTAGTTTGAGTCAACTATAGACGAGACCAGATGTAGACTACTGCGTGTCACCCGTTATGCCCTTCGTTACCGTTCGTTATGTGAGTGTTTTTTGGAAGCGACTGTACGGCCTGAAAGCATTCAGCTGTACGGGAAACTGGGAGGCTTATGCGTGCAGAATCCACATCACTCAAATGGAGAGTATTGTTCCCCCCCTACCCCCCCCCCCCCCCTCAAATATACTGGTGATACCTCATGGGCGAAAAGAGGAAAGAATGAAGATTTGTTTGAAACCAACGTGAAACGTTTTGTCCGCAGGCGATCATTGTTTGAAACCAACGTGAATTGTTTGTCCGCAGGCCATCATCACGTGCATCGCGACCTTGAACAAGAACACGTCTGACCCCGAGGCCGTGTCTTGTCTGGTTCTCGGCACTGAGAGCGGGGACATCTACTTCCTGGACCCTCAGGCCTTCACCATCCTGGAGACCGTGAGTCAGACACACATATAAATGAGCTTTTTAGCATTTAAAACTAATAATTTAGCAATAACTTCTGAGAAATTTGCATTTACATAACTATATTGGTAAAAAGTAAAAACGTTTAAATGTCAATACATTTTTTAATTTTGTAAAAGATTTTATTTTTTTTTTAATTTCAAATTTCATATTTTGGTTATGTTGATAGGTGCCCATTGGCTTGAATGGGGAGGCGTACAACAAACAACTACACTGCAGTGCTGCGAGCGTTCCGGCCACTGAGCACTGCGTGCTAGAATTAACAGAAACCCCTCTAGAAGGCAGTACACTACTTATTATTGTAAAATTATCCAAAGATTCCAAAGAAGTCAAATAGTTTTGCAATGACTTAAGAATTCTTATTGTTGAAAGTTGTGAGTATCCAATATTCAGTCACTGTTGGCCGGATCGCTCACAACGCTCTTTGTGCACTTGTTACGCCTCCCATAGTATAATGCAGAGATATGATCCAACAGCTTACCTTAGATGTAAGCTGTCGGATCCTTAGACCAGTAATATAGGTAGACGGAGCAAGCAGATGCTAGCGACCGGCCGCGAGTGAGACCAACATTGAGACCACGTGATGTGGGGACAGGATGCGCGGCAATTTAAAGCGTTTGCATATGAACAGTACAAACAGTACATCGTTGTGTAAAGAAAAATGATCATTTTCAATAAGTGCAAATTAAAAATATGTTAACTAAGATTAACAGTACCTTCACTAATCATTTCTGAGGAAATACAAATAATAATACATCCTTTGTCAAATGTCAAACGTATTTGCCGCGCACTTAACACCATCTAGCGGCAAACCTGCGAACTTCTCGCTAAGAATGCAGTCTATCGCGGATTGGTCGAGAAGGCTTTGTCCCCACATCACGTGGTTTCAATGATGGTCTCACTCGCGATGACGTCATACTCCGTCTACCTATATTACTGGTCTAAGGTCGGATCCTATTCAATAGGCCTACATATTTTGTTTGTTACTTTTTGTTTACTGGTATTCATGACTCATCTATTGTTCCATTTTGTATAGTTATATATTGTATTGTTCTCCTTTTGATTGATTTATTTATATGTAATAGTAAATAAATCACAAAAAGGGAGGGGAAAGTATGTGGTTGTAATTTGTTCAAGTATTGTATTGACTACTCGATAATTAATGTTGGAAACGGCCCAACGGGGTCAAGATATATATATATATGTATATTGTCACAAAATTTTTAAAATATTCCTTCATGTTTGTAAATTAATTATTGTTTTTCAGTCACCTCTTCGATTATCGATAATTTTTATTTTATCGTTGGGCATCCCTACTAGGATATAAATACAAATTTATTTAGTACTAACAGCAAGATGTACGCATGAATCTGAATCGGCCTTGTTGATTCTGGCATTTGTCCGCAGGTGTTCGCACTGTCCAATCACTGATTCACGTATTTCATATTTGAAAATAGCTATTGATCTTTGGTTGGTTATCGCTCACTCGTGGATCGTGTTCGTAGCCTACAGAGTAGGCTCAGTCGCTTTAAATTAAAGTCCTCCACTGAAAATCAGTTATGTGACTGAATGGGTAGACTAAATACAAAATGTATTTATTTGTTTATTTTTTTTATTTACATATTTATTTATTTATTTATGTATTTATTTGTTTATTTTTTTTATTTACATATTTATTTATTTATTTATGTATTTATTTATTTATTCATTTATTTTATTTATTTATTGCAGGTGTCTATGGGGGACGGTAGAGAGGCCATGGTGCCGGTCCACATGACAGCTAGTGGACTCTACGACGTGTATCGTGTAGAGACGGATCAATCAACGTGTGTATTTATTGCAGGTGTCTATCTATGAGGGTAGAGGGGCCGTGGTGCCGGTCCACATGACAGCTAGTGGACTCTACGACGTGTATCGTGTAGAGACGGATCAATCAACGTGTGTATTTATTGCAGGTGTCTATCTATGAGGGTAGAGAGGCCGTGGTGCCGGTCCACATGACAGCTAGTGGACTCTACGACGTGTATCGTGTAGAGACGGATCAATCAACGTGTGTATTTATTGCAGGTGTCTATCTATGAGGGTAGAGGGGCTGGGGTGCCGGTCCACATGACAGCTAGTGGACTCTACGACGTGTATCGTGTAGAGACGGATCAATCAACGTGTGTATTTATTGCAGGTGTCTATCTATGAGGGTAGAGAGGCCATGGTGCCGGTCCACATGACAGCTAGTGGACTCTACGACGTGTATCGTGTAGAGACGGATCAATCAACGTGTGTATTTATTGCAGGTGTCTATCTATGAGGGTAGAGGGGCCGTGGTGCCGGTCCACATGACAGCTAGTGGACTCTACGACGTGTATCGTGTAGAGACGGATCAATCAACGTGTGTATTTATTGCAGGTGTCTATCTATGAGGGTAGAGGGGCCATGGTGCCGGTCCACATGACAGCTAGTGGACTCTACGACGTGTATCGTGTAGAGACGGATCAATCAACGTGTGTATTTATTGCAGGTGTCTATCTATGAGGGTAGAGGGGCCGTGGTGCCGGTCCACATGACAGCTAGTGGACTCTACGACGTGTATCGTGTAGAGACGGATCAATCAACGTGTGTATTTATTGCAGGTGTCTATCTATGAGGGTAGAGGGGCCGTGGTGCCGGTCCACATGACAGCTAGTGGACTCTACGACGTGTATCGTGTAGAGACGGATCAATCAACGTGTGTATTTATTGCAGGTGTCTATCTATGAGGGTAGAGGGGCTGGGGTGCCGGTCCACATGACAGCTAGTGGACTCTACGACGTGTATCGTGTAGAGACGGATCAATCAACGTGTGTATTTATTGCAGGTGTCTATCTATGAGGGTAGAGGGGCCGTGGTGCCGGTCCACATGACAGCTAGTGGACTCTACGACGTGTATCGTGTAGAGACGGATCAATCAACGTGTGTATTTATTGCAGGTGTCTATCTATGAGGGTAGAGGGGCCGTGGTGCCGGTCCACATGACAGCTAGTGGACTCTACGACGTGTATCGTGTAGAGACGGATCAATCAACGTGTGTATTTATTGCAGGTGTCTATCTATGAGGGTAGAGGGGCCGTGGTGCCGGTCCACATGACAGCTAGTGGACTCTACGACGTGTATCGTGTAGAGACGGATCAATCAACGTGTGTATTTATTGCAGGTGTCTATCTATGAGGGTAGAGGGGCCGTGGTGCCGGTCCACATGACAGCTAGTGGACTCTACGACGTGTATCGTGTAGAGACGGATCAATCAACGTGTGTATTTATTGCAGGTGTCTATCTATGAGGGTAGAGGGGCTGTGGTGCCGGTCCACATGACAGCTAGTGGACTCTACGACGTGTATCGTGTAGAGACGGATCAATCAACGTGTGTATTTATTGCAGGTGTCTATCTATGAGGGTAGAGGGGCTGTGGTGCCGGTCCACATGACAGCTAGTGGACTCTACGACGTGTATCGTGTAGAGACGGATCAATCAACGTGTGTATTTATTGCAGGTGTCTATCTATGAGGGTAGAGGGGCCGTGGTGCCGGTCCACATGACAGCTAGTGGACTCTACGACGTGTATCGTGTAGAGACGGATCAATCAACGTGTGTATTTATTGCAGGTGTCTATCTATGAGGGTAGAGGGGCCGTGGTGCCGGTCCACATGACAGCTAGTGGACTCTACGACGTGTATCGTGTAGAGACGGATCAATCAACGTGTGTATTTATTGCAGGTGTCTATCTATGAGGGTAGAGGGGCCGTGGTGCCGGTCCACATGACAGCTAGTGGACTCTACGACGTGTATCGTGTAGAGACGGATCAATCAACGTGTGTATTTATTGCAGGTGTCTATCTATGAGGGTAGAGGGGCCGTGGTGCCGGTCCACATGACAGCTAGTGGACTCTACCACGTGTATCGTGTAGAGACGGATCAATCAACGTGTGTATTTATTGCAGGTGTCTATCTATGAGGGTAGAGGGGCCGTGGTGCCGGTCCACATGACAGCTAGTGGACTCTACGACGTGTATCGTGTAGAGACGGATCAATCAACGTGTGTATTTATTGCAGGTGTCTATCTATGAGGGTAGAGGGGCCGTGGTGCCGGTCCACATGACAGCTAGTGGACTCTACGACGTGTATCGTGTAGAGACGGATCAATCAACGTGTGTATTTATTGCAGGTGTCTATCTATGAGGGTAGAGGGGCCGTGGTGCCGGTCCACATGACAGCTAGTGGACTCTACGACGTGTATCGTGTAGAGACGGATCAATCAACGTGTGTATTTATTGCAGGTGTCTATCTATGAGGGTAGAGGGGCCGTGGTGCCGGTCCACATGACAGCTAGTGGACTCTACGACGTGTATCGTGTAGAGACGGATCAATCAACGTGTGTATTTATTGCAGGTGTCTATCTATGATGGTAAAGGGGCTGTGGTGCCGGTCCACATGACAGCTAGTGGACTCTACGACGTGTATCGTGTAGAGACGGATCAATCAACGTGTGTATTTATTGCAGGTGTCTATCTATGAGGGTAGAGGGGCTGTGGTGCCGGTCCACATGACAGCTAGTGGACTCTACGACGTGTATCGTGTAGAGACGGATCAATCAACGTGTGTATTTATTGCAGGTGTCTATCTATGAGGGTAGAGGGGCCGTGGTGCCGGTCCACATGACAGCTAGTGGACTCTACGACGTGTATCGTGTAGAGACGGATCAATCAACGTGTGTATTTATTGCAGGTGTCTATCTATGAGGGTAGAGGGGCCGTGGTACCGGTCCACATGACAGCTAGTGGACTCTACGACGTGTATCGTGTAGAGACGGATCAATCAACGTGTGTATTTATTGCAGGTGTCTATCTATGAGGGTAGAGGGGCCGTGGTGCCGGTCCACATGACAGCTAGTGGACTCTACGACGTGTATCGTGTAGAGACGGATCAATCAACGTGTGTATTTATTGCAGGTGTCTATCTATGAGGGTAGAGGGGCCGTGGTACCGGTCCACATGACAGCTAGTGGACTCTACGACGTGTATCGTGTAGAGACGGATCAATCAACGTGTGTATTTATTGCAGGTGTCTATCTATGAGGGTAGAGGGGCCGTGGTGCCGGTCCACATGACAGCTAGTGGACTCTACGACGTGTATCGTGTAGAGACGGATCAATCAACGTGTGTATTTATTGCAGGTGTCTATCTATGAGGGTAGAGGGGCCGTGGTGCCGGTCCACATGACAGCTAGTGGACTCTACGACGTGTATCGTGTAGAGACGGATCAATCAACGTGTGTATGTATTGCAGGTGTCTATCTATGAGGGTAGAGGGGCCGTGGTGCCGGTCCACATGACAGCTAGTGGACTCTACGACGTGTATCGTGTAGAGACGGATCAATCAACGTGTGTATTTATTGCAGGTGTCTATCTATGAGGGTAGAGGGGCCGTGGTGCCGGTCCACATGACAGCTAGTGGACTCTACGACGTGTATCGTGTAGAGACGGATCAATCAACGTGTGTATTTATTGCAGGTGTCTATCTATGAGGGTAGAGGGGCCGTGGTGCCGGTCCACATGACAGCTAGTGGACTCTACGACGTGTATCGTGTAGAGACGGATCAATCAACGTGTGTATTTATTGCAGGTGTCTATCTATGAGGGTAGAGGGGCTGTGGTGCCGGTCCACATGACAGCTAGTGGACTCTACGACGTGTATCGTGTAGAGACGGATCAATCAACGTGTGTATTTATTGCAGGTGTCTATCTATGAGGGTAGAGGGGCCGTGGTGCCGGTCCACATGACAGCTAGTGGACTCTACGACGTGTATCGTGTAGAGACGGATCAATCAACGTGTGTATTTATTGCAGGTGTCTATCTATGAGGGTAGAGGGGCTGTGGTGCCGGTCCACATGACAGCTAGTGGACTCTACGACGTGTATCGTGTAGAGACGGATCAATCAACGTGTGTATTTATTGCAGGTGTCTATCTATGAGGGTAGAGGGGCCGTGGTGCCGGTCCACATGACAGCTAGTGGACTCTACGACGTGTATCGTGTAGAGACGGATCAATCAACGTGTGTATTTATTGCAGGTGTCTATCTATGAGGGTAGAGGGGCTGTGGTGCCGGTCCACATGACAGCTAGTGGACTCTACGACGTGTATCGTGTAGAGACGGATCAATCAACGTGTGTATTTATTGCAGGTGTCTATCTATGAGGGTAGAGGGGCCGTGGTACCGGTCCACATGACAGCTAGTGGACTCTACGACGTGTATCGTGTAGAGACGGATCAATCAACGTGTGTATTTATTGCAGGTGTCTATCTATGAGGGTAGAGGGGCTGTGGTGCCGGTCCACATGACAGCTAGTGGACTCTACGACGTGTATCGTGTAGAGACGGATCAATCAACGTGTGTATTTATTGCAGGTGTCTATCTATGAGGGTAGAGGGGCCGTGGTGCCGGTCCACATGACAGCTAGTGGACTCTACGACGTGTATCGTGTAGAGACGGATCAATCAACGTGTGTATTTATTGCAGGTGTCTATCTATGAGGGTAGAGGGGCCGTGGTGCCGGTCCACATGACAGCTAGTGGACTCTACGACGTGTATCGTGTAGAGACGGATCAATCAACGTGTGTATTTATTGCAGGTGTCTATCTATGAGGGTAGAGGGGCCGTGGTGCCGGTCCACATGACAGCTAGTGGACTCTACGACGTGTATCGTGTAGAGACGGATCAATCAACGTGTGTATTTATTGCAGGTGTCTATCTATGAGGGTAGAGAGGCCGTGGTGCCGGTCCACATGACAGCTAGTGGACTCTACGACGTGTATCGTGTAGAGACGGATCAATCAACGTGTGTATTTATTGCAGGTGTCTATCTATGAGGGTAGAGGGGCCGTGGTGCCGGTCCACATGACAGCTAGTGGACTCTACGACGTGTATCGTGTAGAGACGGATCAATCAACGTGTGTATTTATTGCAGGTGTCTATCTATGAGGGTAGAGGGGCCGTGGTGCCGGTCCACATGACAGCTAGTGGACTCTACGACGTGTATCGTGTAGAGACGGATCAATCAACGTGTGTATTTATTGCAGGTGTCTATCTATGAGGGTAGAGGGGCCGTGGTGCCGGTCCACATGACAGCTAGTGGACTCTACGACGTGTATCGTGTAGAGACGGATCAATCAACGTGTGTATTTATTGCAGGTGTCTATCTATGAGGGTAGAGGGGCCGTGGTGTCGGTCCACATGACAGCTAGTGGACTCTACGACGTGTATCGTGTAGAGACGGATCAATCAACGTGTGTATTTATTGCAGGTGTCTATCTATGAGGGTAGAGGGGCCGTGGTGCCGGTCCACATGACAGCTAGTGGACTCTACGACGTGTATCGTGTAGAGACGGATCAATCAACGTGTGTATTTATTGCAGGTGTCTATCTATGAGGGTAGAGGGGCCGTGGTGCCGGTCCACATGACAGCTAGTGGACTCTACGACGTGTATCGTGTAGAGACGGATCAA
This sequence comes from Isoperla grammatica, assembly GCA_945910005.1. Lineage (NCBI taxonomy): Eukaryota > Metazoa > Arthropoda > Insecta > Plecoptera > Perlodidae > Isoperla > Isoperla grammatica. The sequence goes on from OX246744.1 coordinate 44,943,414, forward strand.
TCAACGTGTGTATTTATTGCAGGTGTCTATCTATGAGGGTAGAGGGGCCGTGGTGTCGGTCCACATGACAGCTAGTGGACTCTACGACGTGTATCGTGTAGAGACGGATCAATCAACGTGTGTATTTATTGCAGGTGTCTATCTATGAGGGTAGAGGGGCCGTGGTGCCGGTCCACATGACAGCTAGTGGACTCTACGACGTGTATCGTGTAGAGACGGATCAATCAACGTGTGTATTTATTGCAGGTGTCTATCTATGAGGGTAGAGGGGCTGGGGTGCCGGTCCACATGACAGCTAGTGGACTCTACGACGTGTATCGCGTAGAGACGGATCAATCAACGTGTGTATTTATTGCAGGTGTCTATCTATGAGGGTAGAGGGGCCGTGGTGCCGGTCCACATGACAGCTAGTGGACTCTACGACGTGTATCGTGTAGAGACGGATCAATCAACGTGTGTATTTATTGCAGGTGTCTATCTATGAGGGTAGAGGGGCCGTGGTGCCGGTCCACATGACAGCTAGTGGACTCTACGACGTGTATCGTGTAGAGACGGATCAATCAACGTGTGTATTTATTGCAGGTGTCTATCTATGAGGGTAGAGGGGCCGTGGTGTCGGTCCACATGACAGCTAGTGGACTCTACGACGTGTATCGTGTAGAGACGGATCAATCAACGTGTGTATTTATTGCAGGTGTCTATCTATGAGGGTAGAGGGGCGGTGATGCCGGTCCACTTGACAGCTAGTGGACTCTACGACGTGTATCGTGTAGAGACGGATCAATCAACGTGTGTATTTATTGCAGGTGTCTATCTATGAGGGTAGAGGGGCCGTGGTGCCGGTCCACATGACAGCTAGTGGACTCTACGACGTGTATCGTGTAGAGACGGATCAATCAACGTGTGTATTTATTGCAGGTGTCTATCTATGAGGGTAGAGGGGCCGTGGTGCCGGTCCACATGACAGCTAGTGGACTCTACGACGTGTATCGTGTAGAGACGGATCAATCAACGTGTGTATTTATTGCAGGTGTCTATCTATGAGGGTAGAGGGGCCGTGGTGCCGGTCCACATGACAGCTAGTGGACTCTACGACGTGTATCGTGTAGAGACGGATCAATCAACGTGTGTATTTATTGCAGGTGTCTATCTATGAGGGTAGAGGGGCCGTGGTGCCGGTCCACATGACAGCTAGTGGACTCTACGACGTGTATCGTGTAGAGACGGATCAATCAACGTGTGTATTTATTGCAGGTGTCTATCTATGAGGGTAGAGGGGCCGTGGTGCCGGTCCACATGACAGCTAGTGGACTCTACGACGTGTATCGTGTAGAGACGGATCAATCAACGTGTGTATTTATTGCAGGTGTCTATCTATGAGGGTAGAGGGGCCGTGGTGCCGGTCCACATGACAGCTAGTGGACTCTACGACGTGTATCGTGTAGAGACGGATCAATCAACGTGTGTATTTATTGCAGGTGTCTATCTATGAGGGTAGAGGGGCTGTGGTGCCGGTCCACATGACAGCTAGTGGACTCTACGACGTGTATCGTGTAGAGACGGATCAATCAACGTGTGTATTTATTGCAGGTGTCTATCTATGAGGGTAGAGGGGCCGTGGTGCCGGTCCACATGACAGCTAGTGGACTCTACGACGTGTATCGTGTAGAGACGGATCAATCAACGTGTGTATTTATTGCAGGTGTCTATCTATGAGGGTAGAGGGGCTGTGGTGCCGGTCCACATGACAGCTAGTGGACTCTACGACGTGTATCGTGTAGAGACGGATCAATCAACGTGTGTATTTATTGCAGGTGTCTATCTATGAGGGTAGAGGGGCCGTGGTGCCGGTCCACATGACAGCTAGTGGACTCTACGACGTGTATCGTGTAGAGACGGATCAATCAACGTGTGTATTTATTGCAGGTGTCTATCTATGAGGGTAGAGGGTCCGTGGTGCCGGTCCACATGACAGCTAGTGGACTCTACGACGTGTATCGTGTAGAGACGGATCAATCAACGTGTGTATTTATTGCAGGTGTCTATCTATGAGGGTAGAGGGGCCGTGGTGCCGGTCCACATGACAGCTAGTGGACTCTACGACGTGTATCGTGTAGAGACGGATCAATCAACGTGTGTATTTATTGCAGGTGTCTATCTATGAGGGTAGAGGGGCCGTGGTGCCGGTCCACATGACCGCTAGTGGACTCTACGACGTGTATCGTGTAGAGACGGATCAATCAACGTGTGTATTTATTGCAGGTGTCTATCTATGAGGGTAGAGGGGCCGTGGTGCCGGTCCACATGACAGCTAGTGGACTCTACGACGTGTATCGTGTAGAGACGGATCAATCAACGTGTGTATTTATTGCAGGTGTCTATCTATGAGGGTAGAGGGGCCGTGGTGCCGGTCCACATGACAGCTAGTGGACTCTACGACGTGTATCGTGTAGAGACGGATCAATCAACGTGTGTATTTATTGCAGGTGTCTATCTATGAGGGTAGAGGGGCTGTGGTGCCGGTCCACATGACAGCTAGTGGACTCTACGACGTGTATCGTGTAGAGACGGATCAATCAACGTGTGTATTTATTGCAGGTGTCTATCTATGAGGGTAGAGAGGCTGTGGTGCCGGTCCACATGACAGCTAGTGGACTCTACGACGTGTATCGTGTAGAGACGGATCAATCAACGTGTGTATTTATTGCAGGTGTCTATCTATGAGGGTAGAGGAGCCGTGGTGCCGGTCCACATGACAGCTAGTGGACTCTACGACGTGTATCGTGTAGAGACGGATCAATCAACGTGTGTATTTATTGCAGGTGTCTATCTATGAGGGTAGAGGGGCCGTGGTGCCGGTCCACATGACAGCTAGTGGACTCTACGACGTGTATCGTGTAGAGACGGATCAATCAACGTGTGTATTTATTGCAGGTGTCTATCTATGAGGGTAGAGGGGCCGTGGTGCCGGTCCACATGACAGCTAGTGGACTCTACGACGTGTATCGTGTAGAGACGGATCAATCAACGTGTGTATTTATTGCAGGTGTCTATCTATGAGGGTAGAGGGGCCGTGGTGCCGGTCCACATGACAGCTAGTGGACTCTACGACGTGTATCGTGTAGAGACGGATCAATCAACGTGTGTATTTATTGCAGGTGTCTATCTATGAGGGTAGAGGGGCCGTGGTGCCGGTCCACATGACAGCTAGTGGACTCTACGACGTGTATCGTGTAGAGACGGATCAATCAACGTGTGTATTTATTGCAGGTGTCTATCTATGAGGGTAGAGGGGCTGTGGTGCCGGTCCACATGACAGCTAGTGGACTCTTCGACGTGTATCGTGTAGAGACGGATCAATCAACGTGTGTATTTATTGCAGGTGTCTATCTATGAGGGTAGAGGGGCCGTGGTGCCGGTCCACATGACAGCTAGTGGACTCTACGACGTGTATCGTGTAGAGACGGATCAATCAACGTGTGTATTTATTGCAGGTGTCTATCTATGAGGGTAGAGGGGCCGTGGTGCCGGTCCACATGACAGCTAGTGGACTCTACGACGTGTATCGTGTAGAGACGGATCAATCAACGTGTGTATTTATTGCAGGTGTCTATCTATGAGGGTAGAGGGGCCGTGGTGCCGGTCCACATGACAGCTAGTGGACTCTACGACGTGTATCGTGTAAAGACGGATCAATCAACGTGTGTATTTATTGCAGGTGTCTATCTATGAGGGTAGAGAGGCCGTGGTGCCGGTCCACATGACAGCTAGTGGACTCTACGACGTGTATCGTGTAGAGACGGATCAATCAACGTGTGTATTTATTGCAGGTGTCTATCTATGAGGGTAGAGAGGCCGTGGTGCCGGTCCACATGACAGCTAGTGGACTCTACCACGTGTATCGTGTAGAGACGGATCAATCAACGTGTGTATTTATTGCAGGTGTCTATCTATGAGGGTAGAGGGGCCGTGGTGCCGGTCCACATGACAGCTAGTGGACTCTACGACGTGTATCGTGTAGAGACGGATCAATCAACGTGTGTATTTATTGCAGGTGTCTATCTATGAGGGTAGAGAGGCCGTGGTGCCGGTCCACATGACAGCTAGTGGACTCTACGACGTGTATCGTGTAGAGACGGATCAATCAACGTGTGTATTTATTGCAGGTGTCTATCTATGAGGGTAGAGGGGCTGTGGTGCCGGTCCACATGACAGCTAGTGGACTCTACGACGTGTGTCGTGTAGAGACGGATCAATCAACGTGTGTATTTATTGCAGGTGTCTATCTATGAGGGTAGAGGGGCCGTGGTGCCGGTCCACATGACAGCTAGTGGACTCTACGACGTGTATCGTGTAGAGACGGATCAATCAACGTGTGTATTTATTGCAGGTGTCTATCTATGAGGGTAGAGGGGCCGTGGTGCCGGTCCACATGACAGCTAGTGGACTCTACGACGTGTATCGTGTAGACACGGATCAATCAACGTGTGTATTTATTGCAGGTGTCTATCTATGAGGGTAGAGGGGCCGTGGTGCCGGTCCACATGACAGCTAGTGGACTCTACGACGTGTATCGTGTAGAGACGGATCAATCAACGTGTGTATTTATTGCAGGTGTCTATCTATGAGGGTAGAGGGGCTGTGGTGCCGGTCCACATGACAGCTAGTGGACTCTACGACGTGTATCGTGTAGAGACGGATCAATCAACGTGTGTATTTATTGCAGGTGTCTATCTATGAGGGTAGAGGGGCCGTGGTGCCGGTCCACATGACAGCTAGTGGACTCTACGACGTGTATCGTGTAGAGACGGATCAATCAACGTGTGTATTTATTGCAGGTGTCTATCTATGAGGGTAGAGAGGCCGTGGTGCCGGTCCACATGACAGCTAGTGGACTCTACGACGTGTATCGTGTAGAGACGGATCAATCAACGTGTGTATTTATTGCAGGTGTCTATCTATGAGGGTAGAGAGGCCGTGGTGCCGGTCCACATGACAGCTAGTGGACTCTACGACGTGTATCGTGTAGAGACGGATCAATCAACGTGTGTATTTATTGCAGGTGTCTATCTATGAGGGTAGAGGGGCCGTGGTGCCGGTCCACATGACAGCTAGTGGACTCTACGACGTGTATCGTGTAGTGACGGATCAATCAACGTGTGTATTTATTGCAGGTGTCTATCTATGAGGGTAGAGGGGCCGTGGTGCCGGTCCACATGACAGCTAGTGGACTCTACGACGTGTATCGTGTAGAGACGGATCAATCAACGTGTGTATTTATTGCAGGTGTCTATCTATGAGGGTAGAGGGGCCGTGGTGCCGGTCCACATGACAGCTAGTGGACTCTACGACGTGTATCGTGTAGAGACGGATCAATCAACGTGTGTATTTATTGCAGGTGTCTATCTATGAGGGTAGAGGGGCCGTGGTGCCGGTCCACATGACAGCTAGTGGACTCTACGACGTGTATCGTGTAGAGACGGATCAATCAACGTGTGTATTTATTGCAGGTGTCTATCTATGAGGGTAGAGGAGCCGTGGTGCCGGTCCACATGACAGTTAGTGGACTCTACGACGTGTATCGTGTAGAGACGGATCAATCAACGTGTGTATTTATTGCAGGTGTCTATCTATGAGGGTAGAGGAGCCGTGGTGCCGGTCCACATGACAGCTAGTGGACTCTACGACGTGTATCGTGTAGAGACGGATCAATCAACGTGTGTATTTATTGCAGGTGTCTATCTATGAGGGTAGAGGGGCCGTGGTGCCGGTCCACGTGACAGCTAGTGGACTCTACGACGTGTATCGTGTAGAGACGGATCAATCAACGTGTGTATTTATTGCAGGTGTCTATCTATGAGGGTAGAGGGGCCGTGGTGCCGGTCCACATGACAGCTAGTGGACTCTACGACGTGTATCGTGTAGAGACGGATCAATCAACGTGTGTATTTATTGCAGGTGTCTATCTATGAGGGTAGAGAGGCTGTGGTGCCGGTCCACATGACAGCTAGTGGACTCTACGACGTGTATCGTGTAGAGACGGATCAATCAACGTGTGTATTTATTGCAGGTGTCTATCTATGAGGGTAGAGGGGCCGTGGTGCCGGTCCACATGACAGCTAGTGGACTCTACGACGTGTATCGTGTAGAGACGGATCAATCAACGTGTGTATTTATTGCAGGTGTCTATCTATGAGGGTAGAGGGGCTGTGGTGCCGGTCCACATGACAGCTAGTGGACTCTACGACGTGTATCGTGTAGAGACGGATCAATCAACGTGTGTATTTATTGCAGGTGTCTATTTATGAGGGTAGAGGGGCCGTGGTGCCGGTCCACATGACAGCTAGTGGACTCTACGACGTGTATCGTGTAGAGACGGATCAATCAACGTGTGTATTTATTGCAGGTGTCTATCTATGAGGGTAGAGGGGCCGTGGTGCCGGTCCACATGACAGCTAGTGGACTCTACGACGTGTATCGTGTAGAGACGGATCAATCAACGTGTGTATTTATTGCAGGTGTCTATCTATGAGGGTAGAGAGTCTGTGGTGCCGGTCCACATGACAGCTAGTGGACTCTACGACGTGTATCGTGTAGACACGGATCAATCAACGTGTGTATTTATTGCAGGTGTCTATCTATGAGGGTAGAGAGTCTGTGGTGCCGGTCCACATGACAGCTAGTGGACTCTACGACGTGTATCGTTTAGAGACGGATCAATCAACGTGTGTATTTATTGCAGGTGTCTATCTATGAGGGTAGAGGGGCTGTGGTGCCGGTCCACATGACAGCTAGTGGACTCTACGACGTGTATCGTGTAGAGATGGATCAATCAACGTGTGTATTTATTGCAGGTGTCTATCTATGAGGGTAGAGGGGCCGTGGTGCCGGTCCACATGACAGCTAGTGGACTCTACGACGTGTATCGTGTAGAGACGGATCAATCAACGTGTGTATTTATTGCAGGTGTCTATCTATGAGGGTAGAGAGGCTGTGGTGCCGGTCCACATGACAGCTAGTGGACTCTACGACGTGTATCGTGTAGAGACGGATCAATCAACGTGTGTATTTATTGCAGGTGTCTATCTATGAGGGTAGAGGGGCCGTGGTGCCGGTCCACATGACAGCTAGTGGACTCTACGACGTGTATCGTGTAGAGACGGATCAATCAACGTGTGTATTTATTGCAGGTGTCTATCTATGAGGGTAGAGGGGCTGTGGTGCCGGTCCACATGACAGCTAGTGGACTCTACGACGTGTATCGTGTAGAGACGGATCAATCAACGTGTGTATTTATTGCAGGTGTCTATCTATGAGGGTAGAGAGGCCGTGGTGCCGGTCCTCATGACAGCTAGTGGACTCTACGACGTGTATCGTGTAGTGACGGATTAATCAACGTGTGTATTTATTGCAGGTGTCTATCTATGAGGGTAGAGGGGCCGTGGTGCCGGTCCACATGACAGCTAGTGGACTCTACGACGTGTATCGTGTAGAGACGGATCAATCAACGTGTGTATTTATTGCAGGTGTCTATCTATGAGGGTAGAGGGGCTGTGGTGCCGGTCCGCATGACAGCTAGTGGACTCTACGACGTGTATCGTGTAGAGACGGATCAATCAACGTGTGTATTTATTGCAGGTGTCTATCTATGAGGGTAGAGGGGCCGTGGTGCCGGTCCACATGACAGCTAGTGGACTCTACGACGTGTATCGTGTAGAGACGGATCAATCAACGTGTGTATTTATTGCAGGTGTCTATCTATGAGGGTAGAGGGGCCGTGGTGCCGGTCCACATGACAGCTAGTGGACTCTACGACGTGTATCGTGTAGAGACGGATCAATCAACGTGTGTATTTATTGCAGGTGTCTATCTATGAGGGTAGAGGGGCCGTGGTGCCGGTCCACATGACAGCTAGTGGACTCTACGACGTGTATCGTGTAGAGACGGATCAATCAACGTGTGTATTTATTGCAGGTGTCTATCTATGAGGGTAGAGGGGCTGTGGTGCCGGTCCACATGACAGCTAGTGGACTCTACGACGTGTATCGTGTAGAGACGGATCAATCAACGTGTGTATTTATTGCAGGTGTCTATCTATGAGGGTAGAGAGGCCGTGGTGCCGGTCCACATGACAGCTAGTGACTCTACGACGTGTATCGTGTAGAGACGGATCAATCAACGTGTGTATTTATTGCAGGTGTCTATCTATGAGGGTAGAGGGGCTGTGGTGCCGGTCCACATGACAGCTAGTGACTCTACGACGTGTATCGTGTAGAGACGGATCAATCAACGTGTGTATTTATTGCAGGTGTCTATCTATGAGGGTAGAGAGGCCGTGGTGCCGGTCCACATGACAGCTAGTGGACTCTACGACGTGTATCGTGTAGAGACGGATCAATCAACGTGTGTATTTATTGCAGGTGTCTATCTATGAGGGTAGAGAGGCCGTGGTGCCGGTCCACATGACAGCTAGTGGACTCTACGACGTGTATCGTGTAGAGACGGATCAATCAACGTGTGTATTTATTGCAGGTGTCTATCTATGAGGGTAGAGGGGCCGTGGTGCCGGTCCACATGACAGCTAGTGGACTCTACGACGTGTATCGTGTAGTGACGGATCAATCAACGTGTGTATTTATTGCAGGTGTCTATCTATGAGGGTAGAGGGGCCGTGGTGCCGGTCCACATGACAGCTAGTGGACTCTACGACGTGTATCGTGTAGAGACGGATCAATCAACGTGTGTATTTATTGCAGGTGTCTATCTATGAGGGTAGAGGGGCCGTGGTGCCGGTCCACATGACAGCTAGTGGACTCTACGACGTGTATCGTGTAGAGACGGATCAATCAACGTGTGTATTTATTGCAGGTGTCTATCTATGAGGGTAGAGGGGCCGTGGTGCCGGTCCACATGACAGCTAGTGGACTCTACGACGTGTATCGTGTAGAGACGGATCAATCAACGTGTGTATTTATTGCAGGTGTCTATCTATGAGGGTAGAGGAGCCGTGGTGCCGGTCCACATGACAGTTAGTGGACTCTACGACGTGTATCGTGTAGAGACGGATCAATCAACGTGTGTATTTATTGCAGGTGTCTATCTATGAGGGTAGAGGAGCCGTGGTGCCGGTCCACATGACAGCTAGTGGACTCTACGACGTGTATCGTGTAGAGACGGATCAATCAACGTGTGTATTTATTGCAGGTGTCTATCTATGAGGGTAGAGGGGCCGTGGTGCCGGTCCACGTGACAGCTAGTGGACTCTACGACGTGTATCGTGTAGAGACGGATCAATCAACGTGTGTATTTATTGCAGGTGTCTATCTATGAGGGTAGAGGGGCCGTGGTGCCGGTCCACATGACAGCTAGTGGACTCTACGACGTGTATCGTGTAGAGACGGATCAATCAACGTGTGTATTTATTGCAGGTGTCTATCTATGAGGGTAGAGAGGCTGTGGTGCCGGTCCACATGACAGCTAGTGGACTCTACGACGTGTATCGTGTAGAGACGGATCAATCAACGTGTGTATTTATTGCAGGTGTCTATCTATGAGGGTAGAGGGGCCGTGGTGCCGGTCCACATGACAGCTAGTGGACTCTACGACGTGTATCGTGTAGAGACGGATCAATCAACGTGTGTATTTATTGCAGGTGTCTATCTATGAGGGTAGAGGGGCTGTGGTGCCGGTCCACATGACAGCTAGTGGACTCTACGACGTGTATCGTGTAGAGACGGATCAATCAACGTGTGTATTTATTGCAGGTGTCTATTTATGAGGGTAGAGGGGCCGTGGTGCCGGTCCACATGACAGCTAGTGGACTCTACGACGTGTATCGTGTAGAGACGGATCAATCAACGTGTGTATTTATTGCAGGTGTCTATCTATGAGGGTAGAGGGGCCGTGGTGCCGGTCCACATGACAGCTAGTGGACTCTACGACGTGTATCGTGTAGAGACGGATCAATCAACGTGTGTATTTATTGCAGGTGTCTATCTATGAGGGTAGAGAGTCTGTGGTGCCGGTCCACATGACAGCTAGTGGACTCTACGACGTGTATCGTGTAGACACGGATCAATCAACGTGTGTATTTATTGCAGGTGTCTATCTATGAGGGTAGAGAGTCTGTGGTGCCGGTCCACATGACAGCTAGTGGACTCTACGACGTGTATCGTTTAGAGACGGATCAATCAACGTGTGTATTTATTGCAGGTGTCTATCTATGAGGGTAGAGGGGCTGTGGTGCCGGTCCACATGACAGCTAGTGGACTCTACGACGTGTATCGTGTAGAGATGGATCAATCAACGTGTGTATTTATTGCAGGTGTCTATCTATGAGGGTAGAGGGGCCGTGGTGCCGGTCCACATGACAGCTAGTGGACTCTACGACGTGTATCGTGTAGAGACGGATCAATCAACGTGTGTATTTATTGCAGGTGTCTATCTATGAGGGTAGAGAGGCTGTGGTGCCGGTCCACATGACAGCTAGTGGACTCTACGACGTGTATCGTGTAGAGACGGATCAATCAACGTGTGTATTTATTGCAGGTGTCTATCTATGAGGGTAGAGGGGCCGTGGTGCCGGTCCACATGACAGCTAGTGGACTCTACGACGTGTATCGTGTAGAGACGGATCAATCAACGTGTGTATTTATTGCAGGTGTCTATCTATGAGGGTAGAGGGGCTGTGGTGCCGGTCCACATGACAGCTAGTGGACTCTACGACGTGTATCGTGTAGAGACGGATCAATCAACGTGTGTATTTATTGCAGGTGTCTATCTATGAGGGTAGAGAGGCCGTGGTGCCGGTCCTCATGACAGCTAGTGGACTCTACGACGTGTATCGTGTAGTGACGGATTAATCAACGTGTGTATTTATTGCAGGTGTCTATCTATGAGGGTAGAGGGGCCGTGGTGCCGGTCCACATGACAGCTAGTGGACTCTACGACGTGTATCGTGTAGAGACGGATCAATCAACGTGTGTATTTATTGCAGGTGTCTATCTATGAGGGTAGAGGGGCTGTGGTGCCGGTCCGCATGACAGCTAGTGGACTCTACGACGTGTATCGTGTAGAGACGGATCAATCAACGTGTGTATTTATTGCAGGTGTCTATCTATGAGGGTAGAGGGGCCGTGGTGCCGGTCCACATGACAGCTAGTGGACTCTACGACGTGTATCGTGTAGAGACGGATCAATCAACGTGTGTATTTATTGCAGGTGTCTATCTATGAGGGTAGAGGGGCCGTGGTGCCGGTCCACATGACAGCTAGTGGACTCTACGACGTGTATCGTGTAGAGACGGATCAATCAACGTGTGTATTTATTGCAGGTGTCTATCTATGAGGGTAGAGGGGCCGTGGTGCCGGTCCACATGACAGCTAGTGGACTCTACGACGTGTATCGTGTAGAGACGGATCAATCAACGTGTGTATTTATTGCAGGTGTCTATCTATGAGGGTAGAGGGGCTGTGGTGCCGGTCCACATGACAGCTAGTGGACTCTACGACGTGTATCGTGTAGAGACGGATCAATCAACGTGTGTATTTATTGCAGGTGTCTATCTATGAGGGTAGAGAGGCCGTGGTGCCGGTCCACATGACAGCTAGTGACTCTACGACGTGTATCGTGTAGAGACGGATCAATCAACGTGTGTATTTATTGCAGGTGTCTATCTATGAGGGTAGAGGGGCTGTGGTGCCGGTCCACATGACAGCTAGTGACTCTACGACGTGTATCGTGTAGAGACGGATCAATCAACGTGTGTATTTATTGCAGGTGTCTATCTATGAGGGTAGAGAGGCCGTGGTGCCGGTCCACATGACAGCTAGTGACTCTACGACGTGTATCGTGTAGAGACGGATCAATCAACGTGTGTATTTATTGCAGGTGTCTATCTATGAGGGTAGAGGGGCTGTGGTGCCGGTCCACATGACAGCTAGTGGACTCTACGACGTGTATCGTGTAGAGTTGCATCAATCAACGTGTGTATTTATTGCAGGTGTCTATCTATGAGGGTAGAGGGGCTGTGGTGCCGGTCCACATGACAGCTAGTGGACTCTACGACGTGTATCGTGTAGAGACGAATCAATCAACGTGTGTATTTATTGCAGGTGTCTATCTATGAGGGTAGAGGGGCTGGGGTGCCGGTCCACATGACAGCTAGTGGACTCTACGACGCGTATCGTGTAGAGACGGATCAATCAACGTGTGTATTTATTGCAGGTGTCTATCTATGAGGGTAGAGGGGCCGTGGTGCCGGTCCACATGACAGCTAGTGGACTCTACGACGTGTATCGTGTAGAGACGGATCAATCAACGTGTGTATTTATTGCAGGTGTCTATCTATGAGGGTAGAGGGGCCGTGGTGCCGGTCCACATGACAGCTAGTGGACTCTACGACGTGTATCGTGTAGAGACGGATCAATCAACGTGTGTATTTATTGCAGGTGTCTATCTATGAGGGTAGAGGGGCTGTGGTGCCGGTCCACATGACAGCTAGTGGACTCTACGACGTGTATCGTGTAGAGACGGATCAATCAACGTGTGTATTTATTGCAGGTGTCTATCTATGAGGGTAGAGGGGCCGTGGTGCCGGTCCACATGACAGCTAGTGGACTCTACGACGTGTATCGTGTAGAGACGGATCAATCAACGTGTGTATTTATTGCAGGTGTCTATCTATGAGGGTAGAGGGGCTGGGGTGCCGGTCCACATGACAGCTAGTGGACTCTACGACGTGTATCGTGTAGAGACGGATCAATCAACGTGTGTATTTATTGCAGGTGTCTATCTATGAGGGTAGAGGGGCTGTGGTGCTGGTCCACATGACAGCTAGTGGACTCTACGACGTGTATCGTGTAGAGACGGATCAATCAACGTGTGTATTTATTGCAGGTGTCTATCTATGAGGGTAGAGGGGCCGTGGTCCACATGACAGCTAGTGGACTCTACGACGTGTATCGTGTAGAGACGGATCAATCAACGTGTGTATTTATTGCAGGTGTCTATCTATGAGGGTAGAGAGGCCGTGGTGCCGGTCCACATGACAGCTAGTGGACTCTACGACGTGTATCGTGTAGAGACGGATCAATCAACGTGTGTATTTATTGCAGGTGTCTATCTATGAGGGTAGAGGGGCCGTGGTCCACATGACAGCTAGTGGACTCTACGACGTGTATCGTGTAGAGACGGATCAATCAACGTGTGTATTTATTGCAGGTGTCTATCTATGAGGGTAGAGGGGCCGTGGTGCCGGTCCACATGACAGCTAGTGGACTCTACGACGTGTATCGTGTAGAGACGGATCAATCAACGTGTGTATTTATTGCAGGTGTCTATCTATGAGGGTAGAGGGGCCGTGGTGCCGGTCCACATGACAGCTAGTGGACTCTACGACGTGTATCGTGTAGAGACGGATCAATCAACGTGTGTATTTATTGCAGGTGTCTATCTATGAGGGTAGAGGGGCTGTGGTGCCGGTCCACATGACAGCTAGTGGACTCTACGACGTGTATCGTGTAGAGACGGATCAATCAACGTGTGTATTTATTGCAGGTGTCTATCTATGAGGGTAGAGGGGCCGTGGTCCACATGACAGCTAGTGGACTCTACGACGTGTATCGTGTAGAGACGGATCAATCAACGTGTGTATTTATTGCAGGTGTCTATCTATGAGGGTAGAGGGGCCGTGGTGCCGGTCCACATGACAGCTAGTGGACTCTACGACGTGTATCGTGTAGAGACGGATCAATCAACGTGTGTATTTATTGCAGGTGTCTATCTATGAGGGTAGAGGGGCCGTGGTGCCGGTCCACATGACAGCTAGTGGACTCTACGACGTGTATCGTGTAGAGACGGATCAATCAACGTGTGTATTTATTGCAGGTGTCTATCTATGAGTGTAGAGGGGCCGTGGTGCCGGTCCACATGACAGCAAGTGGACTCTACGACGTGTATCGTGTAGAGACGGATCAATCAACGTGTGTATTTATTGCAGGTGTCTATCTATGAGGGTAGAGGGGCCGTGGTGCTGGTCCACATGACAGCTAGTGGACTCTACGACGTGTAGAGACGGATCAATCAACGTGTGTATTTATTGCAGGTGTCTATCTATGAGGGTAGAGGGGCCGTGGTGCCGGTCCACATGACAGCTAGTGGACTCTACGACGTGTATCGTGTAGAGACGGATCAATCAACGTGTGTATTTATTGCAGGTGTCTATCTATGAGGGTAGAGGGGCCGTGGTGCCGGTCCACATGACAGCTAGTGGACTCTACGACGTGTATCGTGTAGAGACGGATGAATCAACGTGTGTATTTATTGCAGGTGTCTATCTATGAGGGTAGAGGGGCCGTGGTGCCGGTCCACATGACAGCTAGTGGACTCTACGACGTGTATCGTGTAGAGACGGATCAATCAACGTGTGTATTTATTGCAGGTGTCTATCTATGAGGGTAGAGGGGCTGTGGTGCCGGTCCACATGACAGCTAGTGGACTCTACGACGTGTATCGTGTAGAGACGGATCAATCAACGTGTGTATTTATTGCAGGTGTCTATCTATGAGGGTAGAGGGGCCGTGGTGCCGGTCCACATGACAGCTAGTGGACTCTACGACGTGTATCGTGTAGAGACGGATCAATCAACGTGTGTATTTATTGCAGGTGTCTATCTATGAGGGTAGAGGGGCCGTGCTGCCGGTCCACATGACAGCTAGTGGACTCTACGACGTGTATCGTGTAGAGACGGATCAATCAACGTGTGTATTTATTGCAGGTGTCTATCTATGAGGGTAGAGGGGCCGTGGTGCCGGTCCACATGACAGCTAGTGGACTCTACGACGTGTATCGTGTAGAGACGGATCAATCAACGTGTGTATTTATTGCAGGTGTCTATCTATGAGGGTAGAGGGGCTGTGGTGCCGGTCCACATGACAGCTAGTGGACTCTACGACGTGTATCGTGTAGAGACGGATCAATCAACGTGTGTATTTATTGCAGGTGTCTATCTATGAGGGTAGAGTGGCCGTGGTGCCGGTCCACATGACAGCTAGTGGACTCTACGACGTGTATCGTGTAGAGACGGATCAATCAACGTGTGTATTTATTGCAGGTGTCTATCTATGAGGGTAGAGGGGCTGTGGTGCCGGTCCACATGACAGCTAGTGGACTCTACGACGTGTATCGTGTAGAGACGGATCAATCAACGTGTGTATTTATTGCAGGTGTCTATCTATGAGGGTAGAGGGGCCGTGGTGCCGGTCCACATGACAGCTAGTGGACTCTACGACGTGTATCGTGTAGAGACGGATCAATCAACGTGTGTATTTATTGCAGGTGTCTATCTATGAGGGTAGAGGGGCCGTGGTGCCGGTCCACATGACAGCTAGTGGACTCTACGACGTGTATCGTGTAGAGACGGATCAATCAACGTGTGTATTTATTGCAGGTGTCTATCTATGAGGGTAGAGGGGCCGTGGTGCCGGTCCACATGACAGCTAGTGGACTCTACGACGTGTATCGTGTAGAGACGGATCAATCAACGTGTGTATTTATTGCAGGTGTCTATCTATGAGGGTAGAGGGGCCGTGGTGCCGGTCCACATGACAGCTAGTGGACTCTACGACGTGTATCGTGTAGAGACGCATCAATCAACGTGTGTATTTATTGCAGGTGTCTATCTATGAGGGTAGAGGGGCCGTGGTGCCGGTCCACATGACAGCTAGTGGACTCTACAACGTGTATCGTGTAGAGACGGATCAATCAACGTGTGTATTTATTGCAGGTGTCTATCTATGAGGGTAGAGGGGCCGTGGTGCCGGTCCACATGACAGCTAGTGGACTCTACGACGTGTATCGTGTAGAGACGGATCAATCAACGTGTGTATTTATTGCAGGTGTCTATCTATGAGGGTAGAGGGGCTGTGGTGCCGGTCCACATGACAGCTAGTGGACTCTACGACGTGTATCGTGTAGAGACGGATCAATCAACGTGTGTATTTATTGCAGGTGTCTATCTATGAGGGTAGAGGGGCTGTGGTGCCGGTCCACATGACAGCTAGTGGACTCTACGACGTGTATCGTGTAGAGACGGATCAATCAACGTGTGTATTTATTGCAGGTGTCTATCTATGAGGGTAGAGGGGCTGGGGTGCCGGTCCACATGACAGCTAGTGGACTCTACGACGTGTATCGTGTAGAGACGGATCAATCAACGTGTGTATTTATTGCAGGTGTCTATCTATGAGGGTAGAGGGGCCGTGGTGCCGGTCCACATGACAGCTAGTGGACTCTACGACGTGTATCGTGTAGAGACGGATCAATCAACGTGTGTATTTATTGCAGGTGTCTATCTATGAGGGTAGAGGGGCCGTGGTGCCGGTCCACATGACAGCTAGTGGACTCTACGACGTGTATCGTGTAGAGACGGATCAATCAACGTGTGTATTTATTGCAGGTGTCTATCTATGAGGGTAGAGGGGCCGTGGTGCCGGTCCACATGACAGCTAGTGGACTCTACGACGTGTATCGTGTAGAGACGGATCAATCAACGTGTGTATTTATTGCAGGTGTCTATCTATGAGGGTAGAGGGGCCGTGGTGCCGGTCCACATGACAGCTAGTGGACTCTACGACGTGTATCGTGTAGAGACGGATCAATCAACGTGTGTATTTATTGCAGGTGTCTATCTATGAGGGTAGAGGGGCCGTGGTGCCGGTCCACATGACAGCTAGTGGACTCTACGACGTGTATTGTGTAGAGACGGATCAATCAACGTGTGTATTTATTGCAGGTGTCTATCTATGAGGGTAGAGGGGCCGTGGTGCCGGTCCACATGACAGCTAGTGGACTCTACGACGTGTATCGTGTAGAGACGGATCAATCAACGTGTGTATTTATTGCAGGTGTCTATCTATGAGGGTAGAGGGGCCGTGGTGCCGGTCCACATGACAGCTAGTGGACTCTACGACGTGTATCGTGTAGAGACGGATCAATCAACGTGTGTATTTATTGCAGGTGTCTATCTATGAGGGTAGAGGGGCTGTGGTGCCGGTCCACATGACAGCTAGTGGACTCTACGACGTGTATCGTGTAGAGACGGATCAATCAACGTGTGTATTTATTGCAGGTGTCTATCTATGAGGGTAGAGGGGCCGTGGTGCCGGTCCACATGACAGCTAGTGGACTCTACGACGTGTATCGTGTAGAGACGGATCAATCAACGTGTGTATTTATTGCAGGTGTCTATCTATGAGGGTAGAGGGGCCGTGGTGCCGGTCCACATGACAGCTAGTGGACTCTACGACGTGTATCGTGTAGAGACGGATCAATCAACGTGTGTATTTATTGCAGGTGTCTATCTATGAGGGTAGAGGGGCTGTGGTGCCGGTCCACATGACAGCTAGTGGACTCTACGACGTGTATCGTGTAGAGACGGATCAATCAACGTGTGTATTTATTGCAGGTGTCTATCTATGAGGGTAGAGGGGCTGTGGTGCCGGTCCACATGACAGCTAGTGGACTCTACGACGTGTATCGTGTAGAGACGGATCAATCAACGTGTGTATTTATTGCAGGTGTCTATCTATGAGGGTAGAGGGGCTGTGGTGCCGGTCCACATGACAGCTAGTGGACTCTACGACGTGTATCGTGTAGAGACGGATCAATCAACGTGTGTATTTATTGCAGGTGTCTATCTATGAGGGTAGAGGGGCTGTGGTGCCGGTCCACATGACAGCTAGTGGACTCTACGACGTGTATCGTGTAGAGACGGATCAATCAACGTGTGTATTTATTGCAGGTGTCTATCTATGAGGGTAGAGGAGCTGTGGTGCCGGTCCACATGACAGCTAGTGGACTCTACGACGTGTATCGTGTAGAGACGGATCAATCAACGTGTGTATTTATTGCAGGTGTCTATCTATGAGGGTAGAGGGGCCGTGGTGCCGGTCCACATGACAGCTAGTGGACTCTACGACGTGTATCGTGTAGAGACGGATCAATCAACGTGTGTATTTATTGCAGGTGTCTATCTATGAGGGTAGAGGGGCCGGGGTGCCGGTCCACATGACAGCTAGTGGACTCTACGACGTGTATCGTGTAGAGACGGATCAATCAACGTGTGTATTTATTGCAGGTGTCTATCTATGAGGGTAGAGGGGCTGGGGTGCCGGTCCACATGACAGCTAGTGGACTCTACGACGTGTATCGTGTAGAGACGGATCAATCAACGTGTGTATTTATTGCAGGTGTCTATCTATGAGGGTAGAGGGGCCGTGGTGCCGGTCCACATGACAGCTAGTGGACTCTACGACGTGTATCGTGTAGAGACGGATCAATCAACGTGTGTATTTATTGCAGGTGTCTATCTATGAGGGTAGAGGGGCCGTGGTGCCGGTCCACATGACAGCTAGTGGACTCTACGACGTGTATCGTGTAGAGACGGATCAATCAACGTGTGTATTTATTGCAGGTGTCTATCTATGAGGGTAGAGGGGCTGTGGTGCCGGTCCACATGACAGCTAGTGGACTCTACGACGTGTATCGTGTAGAGACGGATCAATCAACGTGTGTATTTATTGCAGGTGTCTATCTATGAGGGTAGAGGGGCTGTGGTGCCGGTCCACATGACAGCTAGTGGACTCTACGACGTGTATCGTGTAGAGACGGATCAATCAACGTGTGTATTTATTGCAGGTGTCTATCTATGAGGGTAGAGGGGCCGTGGTGCCGGTCCACATGACAGCTAGTGGACTCTACGACGTGTATCGTGTAGAGACGGATCAATCAACGTGTGTATTTATTGCAGGTGTCTATCTATGAGGGTAGAGGGGCCGTGGTGCCGGTCCACATGACAGCTAGTGGACTCTACGACGTGTATCGTGTAGAGACGGATCAATCAACGTGTGTATTTATTGCAGGTGTCTATCTATGAGGGTAGAGGGGCCGTGGTCCACATGACAGCTAGTGGACTCTACGACGTGTATCGTGTAGAGACGGATCAATCAACGTGTGTATTTATTGCAGGTGTCTATCTATGAGGGTAGAGGGGCCGTGGTGCCGGTCCACATGACAGCTAGTGGACTCTACGACGTGTATCGTGTAGAGACGGATCAATCAACGTGTGTATTTATTGCAGGTGTCTATCTATGAGGGTAGAGGGGCCGTGGTGCCGGTCCACATGACAGCTAGTGGACTCTACGACGTGTATCGTGTAGAGACGGATCAATCAACGTGTGTATTTATTGCAGGTGTCTATCTATGAGGGTAGAGAGGCCGTGGTGCCGGTCCACATGACAGCTAGTGGACTCTACGACGTGTATCGTGTAGAGACGGATCAATCAACGTGTGTATTTATTGCAGGTGTCTATCTGTGAGGGTAGAGGGGCCGTAGTGCCGGTCAACATGACAGCTAGTGGACTCTACGACGTGTATCGTGTAGAGACGGATCAATCAACGTGTGTATTTATTGCAGGTGTCTATCTATGAGGGTAGAGGGGCTGTGGTGCCGGTCCACATGACAGCTAGTGGACTCTACGACGTGTATCGTGTAGAGACGGATCAAACAACGTGTGTATTTATTGCAGGTGTCTATCTATGTGGGTAGAGGGGCTGTGGTGCCGGTCCACATGACAGCTAGTGGACTCTACGACGTGTATCGTGTAGAGACGGATCAAACAACGTGTGTATTTATTGCAGGTGTCTATCTATGAGGGTAGAGGGGCCGTGGTGCCGGTCCACATGACAGCTAGTGGACTCTACGACGTGTATCGTGTAGAGACGGATCAAACAACGTGTGTATTTATTGCAGGTGTCTATCTATGAGGGTAGAGGGGCCGTGGTGCCGGTCCACATGACAGCTAGTGGACTCTACGACGTGTATCGTGTAGAGACGGATCAATCAACGTGTGTATTTATTGCAGGTGTCTATCTATGAGGGTAGAGGGGCCGTGGTGCCGGTCCACATGACAGCTAGTGGACTCTACGACGTGTATCGTGTAGAGACGGATCAAACAACGTGTGTATTTATTGCAGGTGTCTATCTATGAGGGTAGAGGGGCCGTGGTGCCGGTCCACATGACAGCTAGTGGACTCTACGACGTGTATCGTGTAGAGACGGATCAATCAACGTGTGTATTTATTGCAGGTGTCTATCTATGAGGGTAGAGGGGCCGTGGTGCCGGTCCACATGACAGCTAGTGGACTCTACGACGTGTATCGTGTAGAGACGGATCAATCAACGTGTGTATTTATTGCAGGTGTCTATCTATGAGGGTAGAGGGGCCGTGGTGCCGGTCCACATGACAGCTAGTGGACTCTACGACGTGTATCGTGTAGAGACGGATCAATCAACGTGTGTATTTATTGCAGGTGTCTATCTATGAGGGTAGAGGGGCCGTGGTGCCGGTCCACATGACAGCTAGTGGACTCTACGACGTGTATCGTGTAGAGACGGATCAATCAACGTGTGTATTTATTGCAGGTGTCTATCTATGAGGGTAGAGGGGCCGTGGTGCCGGTCCACATGACAGCTAGTGGACTCTACGACGTGTATCGTGTAGAGACGGATCAATCAACGTGTGTATTTATTGCAGGTGTCTATCTATGAGGGTAGAGGGGCCGTGGTGCCGGTCCACATGACAGCTAGTGGACTCTACGACGTGTGTCGTGTAGAGACGGATCAATCAACGTGTGTATTTATTGCAGGTGTCTATCTTGTTACACCCGTATTTGACGGGAACAATACATGTTGACCTGCATGGCCGGGCAAAGCATCTAATCGGGGTGGGCGTGGGTCGTTTTCTTCAAGAGTGGAGAATGGGTAGGATGGGCGCCACGTAATTGAGTTTGTTGAAGGAAACCAATCACGAACAAAATCCTTCTCAATATTTTGATATTGAATATTAATATATTGTACCAAACTTATAAGATAATATAATATAAACATAAACAACAGAAACAACAAATTTTCTTGTGTTTGCACGGTAAAGTTCACTTTCATCTAGATCATAGTAATCATGTGTATACCATTGAATAATTGACTAAATTTTGTACATTAATAATTATAGGATCGATCTTTTCTTTAATATCTATCTTGATTGTAACTGTTATTGTCTGGCTATAGATGTGACGTATCGTACTGTTGTTTACACTCGACGCGGTGACGCGCGAGTATGTGTATTGTAGGGGAGGGCTAGTTCGTCTGCTAGAAGAAGTGCTCTTCTTCTGATACTTAGCACTGAAACCAAAAAAACGGGCGTTTCAGTGTTGGGCCATTTCTTCTACACGCCAAACTTTAATAGTCTATAAATGGGCGACAGATCTTACCTTCTATCAATGATTCGTGGAATGAACGGCGGCTGTATTGACGTGGAAACTTCTCAAATTGCTCCGATATATTTTATCGATCACAGGTAAACGAAAGTAATTCACCGAAAGTTCGAATCTACTCCTATTTTACACTGGTATATTTTTGAGTCCTCGTATAAGCCTTTGCGTAGATCGCCGCTCCACCGCGATCTGTCCTCGTGGTCGTTGGTCTGTCGAGAGAGTCACTGCTGACTGACTGGTTCCTCCCCTCGATTCGTTCTTATCAGTGTTGACGTGTAATTCATGTATAGTTCGAGGCCGGTAATTCTAAGTACACTTTGTGGCGCAAACCCTGGCGTCACAATCTATGAGGGTAGAGGGGCCGTGGTGCCGGTCCACATGACAGCTAGTGGACTCTACGACGTGTGTCGTGTAGAGACGGATCAATCAACGTGTGTATTTATTGCAGGTGTCTATCTATGAGGGTAGAGGAGCCGTGGTGCCGGTCCACATGACAGCTAGTGGACTCTACGACGTGTATCGTGTAGAGACGGATCAATCAACGTGTGTATTTATTGCAGGTGTCTATCTATGAGGGTAGAGGGGCCGTGGTGCCGGTCCACATGACAGCTAGTGGACTCTACGACGTGTATCGTGTAGAGACGGATCAATCAACGTGTGTATTTATTGCAGGTGTCTATCTATGAGGGTAGAGGGGCTGTGGTGCCGGTCCACATGACAGCTAGTGGACTCTACGACGTGTATCGTGTAGAGACGGATCAATCAACGTGTGTATTTATTGCAGGTGTCTATCTATGAGGGTAGAGGGGCCGTGGTGCCGGTCCACATGACAGCTAGTGGACTCTACGACGTGTATCGTGTAGAGACGGATCAATCAACGTGTGTATTTATTGCAGGTGTCTATCTATGAGGGTAGAGGGGCCGTGGTGCCGGTCCACATGACAGCTAGTGGACTCTACGACGTGTATCGTGTAGAGACGGATCAATCAACGTGTGTATTTATTGCAGGTGTCTATCTATGAGGGTAGAGGGGCCGTGGTGCCGGTCCACATGACAGCTAGTGGACTCTACGACGTGTATCGTGTAGAGACGGATCAATCAATGTGTGTATTTATTGCAGGTGTCTATCTATGAGGGTAAAGGGGCCGTGGTGCCGGTCCACATGACAGCTAGTGGACTCTACGACGTGTATCGTGTAGAGACGGATCAATCAACGTGTGTATTTATTGCAGGTGTCTATCTATGAGGGTAGAGGGGCCGTGGTGCCGGTCCACATGACAGCTAGTGGACTCTACGACGTGTATCGTGTAGAGACGGATCAATCAACGTGTGTATTTATTGCAGGTGTCTATCTATGAGGGTAGAGGGGCCGTGGTGCCGGTCCACATGACAGCTAGTGGACTCTACGACGTGTATCGTGTAGAGACGGATCAATCAACGTGTGTATTTATTGCAGGTGTCTATCTATGAGGGTAGAGGAGCCGTGGTGCCGGTCCACATGACAGCTAGTGGACTCTACGACGTGTATCGTGTAGAGACGGATCAATCAACGTGTGTATTTATTGCAGGTGTCTATCTATGAGGGTAGAGGAGCCGTGGTGCCGGTCCACATGACAGCTAGTGGACTCTACGACGTGTATCGTGTAGAGACGGATCAATCAACGTGTGTATTTATTGCAGGTGTCTATCTATGAGGGTAGAGAGGCCGTGGTGCCGGTCCACATGACAGCTAGTGGACTCAACGACGTGTATCGTGTAGAGACGGATCAATCAACGTGTGTATTTATTGCAGGTGTCTATCTATGAGGGTTGAGGGGCCGTGGTGCCGGTCCACATGACAGCTAGTGGACTCTACGACGTGTATCGTGTAGAGACGGATCAATCAACGTGTGTATTTATTGCAGGTGTCTATCTATGAGGGTAGAGGGGCTGGGGTGCCGGTCCACATGACAGCTAGTGGACTCTACGACGTGTATCGTGTAGAGACGGATCAATCAACGTGTGTATTTATTGCAGGTGTCTATCTATGAGGGTAGAGGAGCCGTGGTGCCGGTCCACATGACAGCTAGTGGACTCTACGACGTGTATCGTGTAGAGACGGATCAATCAACGTGTGTATTTATTGCAGGTGTCTATCTATGAGGGTAGAGGAGCCGTGGTGCCGGTCCACAAGACAGCTAGTGGACTCTACGACGTGTATCGTGTAGAGACGGATCAATCAACGTGTGTATTTATTGCAGGTGTCTATCTATGAGGGTAGAGGAGCCGTGGTGCCGGTCCACAAGACAGCTAGTGGACTCTACGACGTGTATTGTGTAGAGACGGATCAATCAACGTGTGTATTTATTGCAGGTGTCTATCTATGAGGGTAGAGGGGCTGTGGTGCCGGTCCACATGACAGCTAGTGGACTCTACGACGTGTATCGTGTAGAGACGGATCAATCAACGTGTGTATTTATTGCAGGTGTCTATCTATGAGGGTAGAGGGGCCGTGGTCCACATGACAGCTAGTGGACTCTACGACGTGTATCGTGTAGAGACGGATCAATCAACGTGTGTATTTATTGCAGGTGTCTATCTATGAGGGTAGAGGGGCCGTGGTGCCGGTCCACATGACAGCTAGTGGACTCTACGACGTGTATCGTGTAGAGACGGATCAATCAACGTGTGTATTTATTGCAGGTGTCTATCTATGAGGGTAGAGAGGCCGTGGTGCCGGTCCACATGACAGCTAGTGGACTCTACGACGTGTATCGTGTAGAGACGGATCAATCAACGTGTGTATTTATTGCAGGTGTCTATCTATGAGGGTAGAGGGGCCGTGGTGCCGGTCCACATGACAGCTAGTGGACTCTACGACGTGTATCGTGTAGAGACGGATCAATCAACGTGTGTATTTATTGCAGGTGTCTATCTATGAGGGTAGAGAGGCCGTGGTGCCGGTCCACATGACAGCTAGTGGACTCTACGACGTGTATCGTGTAGAGACGGATCAATCAACGTGTGTATTTATTGCAGGTGTCTATCTATGAGGGTAGAGGGGCCGTGGTGCCGGTCCACATGACAGCTAGTGGACTCTACGACGTGTATCGTGTAGAGACGGATCAATCAACGTGTGTATTTATTGCAGGTGTCTATCTATGAGGGTAGAGGGGCCGTGGTGCCGGTCCACATGACAGCTAGTGGACTCTACGACGTGTATCGTGTAGAGACGGATCAATCAACGTGTGTATTTATTGCAGGTGTCTATCTATGAGGGTAGAGGGGCCGTGGTGCCGGTCCACATGACAGCTAGTGGACTCTACGACGTGTATCGTGTAGAGACGGATCAATCAACGTGTGTATTTATTGCAGGTGTCTATCTATGAGGGTAGAGGGGCTGTGGTGCCGGTCCACATGACAGCTAGTGGACTCTACGACGTGTATCGTGTAGAGACGGATCAATCAACGTGTGTATTTATTGCAGGTGTCTATCTATGAGGGTAGAGGGGCCGTGGTGCCGGTCCACATGACAGCTAGTGGACTCTACGACGTGTATCGTGTAGAGACGGATCAATCAACGTGTGTATTTATTGCAGGTGTCTATCTATGAGGGTAGAGGGGCCGTGGTGCCGGTCCACATGACAGCTAGTGGACTCTACGACGTGTATCGTGTAGAGACGGATCAATCAACGTGTGCATTTATTGCAGGTGCCTATCTATGAGGGTAGAGGGGCTGTGGTGCCGGTCCACATGACAGCTAGTGGACTCTACGACGTGTATCGTGTAGAGACGGATCAATCAACGTGTGTATTTATTGCAGGTGTCTATCTATGAGGGTAGAGGGGCCGTGGTGCCGGTCCACATGACAGCTAGTGGACTCTACGACGTGTATCGTGTAGAGACGGATCAATCAACGTGTGTATTTATTGCAGGTGTCTATCTGTGAGGGTAGAGGGGCCGTGGTGCCGGTCCACATGACACCTAGTGGACTCTACGACGTGTATCGTGTAGAGACGGATCAATCAACGTGTGTATTTATTGCAGGTGTCTATCTATGAGGGTAGAGGGGCCGTGGTGCCGGTCCACATGACAGCTAGTGGACTCTACGACGTGTATCGTGTAGAGACGGATCAATCAACGTGTGTATTTATTGCAGGTGTCTATCTATGAGGGTAGAGGGGCCGTGGTGCCGGTCCACATGACAGCTAGTGGACTCTACGACGTGTATCGTGTAGAGACGGATCAATCAACGTGTGTATTTATTGCAGGTGTCTATCTATGAGGGTAGAGGGGCCGTGGTGCCGGTCCACATGACAGCTAGTGGACTCTACGACGTGTATCGTGTAGAGACGGATCAATCAACGTGTGTATTTATTGCAGGTGTCTATCTATGAGGGTAGAGGGGCCGTGGTGCCGGTCCACATGACAGCTAGTGGACTCTACGACGTGTATCGTGTAGAGACGGATCAATCAACGTGTGTATTTATTGCAGGTGTCTATCTATGAGGGTAGAGGGGCCGTGGTGCCGGTCCACATGACAGCTAGTGGACTCTACGACGTGTATCGTGTAGAGACGGATCAATCAACGTGTGTATTTATTGCAGGTGTCTATCTATGAGGGTAGAGGGGCCGTTGTGCCGGTCCACATGACAGCTAGTGGACTCTACGACGTGTATCGTGTAGAGACGGATCAATCAACGTGTGTATTTATTGCAGGTGTCTATCTATGAGGGTAGAGGGGCTGTGGTGCCGGTCCACATGACAGCTAGTGGACTCTACGACGTGTATCGTGTAGAGACGGATCAATCAACGTGTGTATTTATTGCAGGTGTCTATCTATGAGGGTAGAGGGGCCGTGGTGCCGGTCCACATGACAGCTAGTGGACTCTACGACGTGTATCGTGTAGAGACGGATCAATCAACGTGTGTATTTATTGCAGGTGTCTATCTATGAGGGTAGAGGGGCTGTGGTGCCGGTCCACATGACAGCTAGTGGACTCTACGACGTGTATCGTGTAGAGACGGATCAATCAACGTGTGTATTTATTGCAGGTGTCTATCTATGAGGGTAGAGGGGCCGTGGTGCCGGTCCACATGACAGCTAGTGGACTCTACGACGTGTATCGTGTAGAGACGGATCAATCAACGTGTGTATTTATTGCAGGTGTCTATCTATGAGGGTAGAGGGGCCGTGGTGCCGGTCCACATGACAGCTAGTGGACTCTACGACGTGTATCGTGTAGAGACGGATCAATCAACGTGTGTATTTATTGCAGGTGTCTATCTATGAGGGTAGAGGGGCCGTGGTGCCGGTCCACATGACAGCTAGTGGACTCTACGACGTGTATCGTGTAGAGACGGATCAATCAACGTGTGTATTTATTGCAGGTGTCTATCTATGAGGGTAGAGGGGCTGGGGTGCCGGTCCACATGACAGCTAGTGGACTCTACGACGTGTATCGTGTAGAGACGGATCAATCAACGTGTGTATTTATTGCAGGTGTCTATCTATGAGGGTAGAGGGGCCGTGGTGCCGGTCCACATGACAGCTAGTGGACTCTACGACGTGTATCGTGTAGAGACGGATCAATCAACGTGTGTATTTATTGCAGGTGTCTATCTATGAGGGTAGAGGGGCCGTGGTGCCGGTCCACATGACAGCTAGTGGACTCTACGACGTGTATCGTGTAGAGACGGATCAATCAACGTGTGTATTTATTGCAGGTGTCTATCTATGAGGGTAGAGGGGCCGTGGTGCCGGTCCACATGACAGCTAGTGGACTCTACGACGTGTATCGTGTAGAGACGGATCAATCAACGTGTGTATTTATTGCAGGTGTCTATCTATGAGGGTAGAGGGGCCGTGGTGCCGGTCCACATGACAGCTAGTGGACTCTACGACGTGTATCGTGTAGAGACGGATCAATCAACGTGTGTATTTATTGCAGGTGTCTATCTATGAGGGTAGAGGGGCCGTGGTGCCGGTCCACATGACAGCTAGTGGACTCTACGACGTGTATCGTGTAGAGACGGATCAATCAACGTGTGTATTTATTGCAGGTGTCTATCTATGAGGGTAGAGGAGCCGTGGTGCCGGTCCACATGACAGCTAGTGGACTCTACGACGTGTATCGTGTAGAGACGGATCAATCAACGTGTGTATTTATTGCAGGTGTCTATCTATGAGGGTAGAGGAGCCGTGGTGCCGGTCCACATGACAGCTAGTGGACTCTACGACGTGTATCGTGTAGAGACGGATCAATCAACGTGTGTATTTATTGCAGGTGTCTATCTATGAGGGTAGAGGGGCCGTGGTGCCGGTCCACATGACAGCTAGTGGACTCTACGACGTGTATCGTGTAGAGACGGATCAATCAACGTGTGTATTTATTGCAGGTGTCTATCTATGAGGGTAGAGGGGCCGTGGTGCCGGTCCACATGACAGCTAGTGGACTCTACGACGTGTATCGTGTAGAGACGGATCAATCAACGTGTGTATTTATTGCAGGTGTCTATCTATGAGGGTAGAGGGGCCGTGGTGCCGGTCCACATGACAGCTAGTGGACTCTACGACGTGTATCGTGTAGAGACGGATCAATCAACGTGTGTATTTATTGCAGGTGTCTATCTATGAGGGTAGAGGGGCCGTGGTGCCGGTCCACATGACAGCTAGTGGACTCTACGACGTGTATCGTGTAGAGACGGATCAATCAACGTGTGTATTTATTGCAGGTGTCTATCTATGAGGGTAGAGGGGCTGGGGTGCCGGTCCACATGACAGCTAGTGGACTCTACGACGTGTATCGTGTAGAGACGGATCAATCAACGTGTGTATTTATTGCAGGTGTCTATCTATGAGGGTAGAGGGGCCGTGGTGCCGGTCCACATGACAGCTAGTGGACTCTACGACGTGTATCGTGTAGAGACGGATCAATCAACGTGTGTATTTATTGCAGGTGTCTATCTATGAGGGTAGAGGGGCCGTGGTGCCGGTCCACATGACAGCTAGTGGACTCTACGACGTGTATCGTGTAGAGACGGATCAATCAACGTGTGTATTTATTGCAGGTGTCTATCTATGAGGGTAGAGGAGCCGTGGTGCCGGTCCACATGACAGCTAGTGGACTCTACGACGTGTATCGTGTAGAGACGGATCAATCAACGTGTGTATTTATTGCAGGTGTCTATCTATGAGGGTAGAGGGGCCGTGGTGCCGGTCCACATGACAGCTAGTGGACTCTACGACGTGTATCGTGTAGAGACGGATCAATCAACGTGTGTATTTATTGCAGGTGTCTATCTATGAGGGTAGAGAGGCCGTGGTGCCGGTCCACATGACAGCTAGTGGACTCTACGACGTGGACTACCGCATCGTGACCGCGTGTAGAGACGGATCTATCAACGTGTGTCGCCGCGGTTACACTCAGGCCAAGACAGTCGTAAGGCTCAGTTCGCAGTGCGTTGCTATGGCGATCACTGATACCAATAACATCGTGGTGGCGACTATGGAGCAGACAATACACTGCTACTCCAAGAGCGTGAGTTAAAACCGTTCATTACTATTGTTTTTTGTGATAGCTTTCACAATATTTAAAAAATGATGAATGCCCGATTTTTAGTTTCATGAGATCTAAAAATTGATTGGTTGTCGGTCACTCGTCGATGATTTTGGGAGGCTACAGAGTTGGTTTAGTCACTTTATATTAAAGTTCCTCACTGAAAATCAGTCTTGTTACTGAGTGGGTTGACTCTAAATGTGAATTAATTTATTAATTTAATTGGATTTAATAATGGCAAATATTTTAATCATTGGGGTTGTTATTGATAATGTAAAATTATTTCAATTAATTACTAATTACCTGGTAATGATAAAGTTATTGAATCATTTAGATAACGGTTTTTGTTTAGTTCTTTGATACCCTTTCACAACTCCTCCAGCAATAGCTTTGACTGCAAACAATTAGATCACTAGTAGTGGTACTTTCCTCTTTTCATTGACACAATCTTTTGCATTTGTTCCTATTTTTAGTAAATTCCCTTTTGTCCTTTTTTCTGTGGGTACTTTATGATACTTTTATTTTCACACTGTTAGGATGTCATGTTCATATTTATTTTTTTCTTAATTAGGCCTACCCTACATTAAATAAATTTTCAATTAACATTGGGTTTAGCTTTTCTAAAGGCATAGTAGTTTGTTTCCTTATTATTTTTTTGCTATTTGTTCTGTGTTTACCAAAGTGTCTCATTGTAGGATTGTCTAATTTTGTTTGTCCTCCTTTGTAAATAATGGTACGTTTACAGCTACGCGTTGCGAGCGAAGCGAAGGCGCGAGCTCCAATCAGTGGCCGAGTATGCGTGAACCTATTAGCTGTAAACGTTCCAGTTTTATAAGGATCTGGCATTAAATAAATACATAAATAAGTAAGTAAGAAGTAAGTAAGTAAGTAAGAAGTAAGTAAGTAAATAAATAAATAAATAAATAAATAAATAAAAAATAAATAAATAAATCAATAAATAAATAAAAAAATGAATGAATGAATGAATGAATGAATGAATGAATGAGTGAGTGAGTGAGTGAGTGAATGAATGAATGAATAAATAAATAGAACCCAACTGTGCTTCCCCCGCAGGGTAAGAAGCAGTGGCTGGTGAAGGTGCCTGGTTCCGTGATGGCCATGACCACCGTATCACTCCCCCACCAGGGATTGACTCTCGTCGCCGTGGCGTTGCGAGAGGGCACCGTACAGTTCTACTCTGGGCGTGACGTGGTCGACGTTATGACGGCATCGGACACTATCGCTGCGATGAGGTTTGGAAGGTTCGGACAGGAGGAGCACAGTCTCATTCTGATCACCGTCGGTGAGTTCAGTGGTTTAGAAATTAGCGCCTATTTAGTACGGTACGGTTTTATGAAATTTTGCGAGTCTATTGAAATTTCAACATAGGTACTGCATGGTTTTAAGTTATTTGATTCAAAATTTTTAATGGATTTAAATAATAGTTTCCAAGACTATTAACAACATAATTTAAAAATAATTTACACAAGTTTTAAGCTTGTAGCGTACCCCACTCTGTTGTAAAAATATTATATGTTTACTTTTTAGTTTTTATGTTTTTTTAATTATAATATGGTTCTTATTACACTACTATTAAAACCCTTTCTGGTCATGTGTAGACCGTGAGTTGACATCAACAGTCGCCCAGTGAGCTGTAGTTTTAACTTTTTGAAATTTAATAAAGAATCATACAAAGTTCTTTTAGTACATTTTTTATATAAATTTTTAATTTCCACAATGACATGATTGTGTTGTCTCGTCTTCTTTTCCTATGCCCGCATTTTTGGCTTACTGGGCCATCATGCATTTCCTGGTTTTCCAGTAGAGACAGGCTTCCTTGTCCTCATAGCTCATGCCAGGTAGAATTGCATCTACTTCGTCTTTAAGCCTTGGACATCTCATCAGATGCTCTCTGTTCTGTTCTTCCCTCCCAAATAGACTGCACATATTGCTGTTGGTGATTCCTATTCGATGTAGGTGCTTTCCAAGCAGATCGTGTCCTGTTTGAAGTCTAAACTGTGCAGTAGCTGTTCGTCTGTTTCCAGTAGTTATCTTTTGCCATGTTTTACCTTTCCCTTTATCAATCCACTCTGTTTGCACTGTGTTGTTACTTGTTACAGGCGGCTGCCTCATGGTGAAGATCTTAAAGAGAACGGCTCAGTTCAGCGAGCAAGCTGTGGGGCCTGGCCTGGTCCCCTCGCAGCAGATCAAGTTATGACATGTGTTGTTGCTTGTTACAGGCGGCTGCCTCATGGTGAAGATCTTAAAGAGAACGGCTACGTTCAGTGAGCAAGCTGTGGGGCCCGGCCTAGTCCCCTCGCAGCAGATCAAGTTATGACAGGTGTTGTTACTTGTTACAGGCGGCTGCCTCATGGTGAAGATCTTAAAGAGAACGGCTCAGTTCAGCGAGCAAGCTGTGGGGCCAGGCCTGGTCCCCTCGCAGCAGATCAAGTTATGACAGGTGTTGTTACTTGTTACAGGCGGCTGCCTCATGGTGAAGATCTTAAAGAGAACGGCTCAGTTCAGCGAGCAAGCCGTGGGGCCTGGCCTGGTCCCCTCGCAGCAGATCAAGTTATGACATGTGTTGTTACTTGTTACATGCGGCTGTCTCATGGTGAAGATCTTAAAGAGAACGGCTCAGTTCAGCGAGCAAGCTGTGGGGCCTGGCCTAGTCCCCTCGCAGCAGATCAAGTTATGACATGTGTTGTTACTTGTTACAGGCGGCTGCCTCATGGTGAAGATCTTAAAGAGAACGGCTCAGTTCAGCGAGCAAGCTGTGGGGCCTGGCCTGGTCCCCTCGCAGCAGATCAAGTTTTCCATCCCGAAGAAGACGAAGCTGTTCGTTGAGCAGACGATGCGAGAGCGAGAGACTTGCGCGGCCATGCATCGCTCCTTCCAGCTGGACCTGTTCCGCTTGCGTCTCAACACCGCGCGAGCCTGTGCGCAAGCGTTGCAGAGCGGGAGTAATCCTCTCTCCAGGGACATAACGCAGCCACTCAAGATGTCTGCGCAAGTACGTTACCGTGTTGTATTGTATTGACTTGTTCCGCTTGCGTCTCAACACCGCGCGAGCCTGTGCGCAAGCGTTGCAGAGCGGGAGTAATCCTCTCTCCAGGGACATAACGCAGCCACTCAAGATGTCTGCGCAAGTACGTTACCGTGTTGTATTGTATTGACTTGTTCCGCTTGCGTCTCAACACTGCGCGGGCCTGTGCGCAAGCGTTGCAGAGCGGCAGTAATCCTCTCTCCAGGGACATAACGCAGCCACTCAAGATGTCTGCGCAAGTACGTTACCGTGTTGTATTGTATTGACTTGTTCCGCTTGCGTCTCAACACCGCGCGAGCCTGTGCGCAAGCGTTGCAGAGCGGCAGTAACCCTCTCTCCAGGGACATAACGCAGCCACTCAAGATGTCTGCGCAAGTACGTTACCGTGTTGCGGCCTTGTTGATTCTGGCATTTGTCCGCAGGTGTTCGCACTGTCCGATCACTGATTCATATGTTTCGTATTTGAAATATCGATCTTCGATTGGTTATCGCTCACTCGTCGATGGTGTTCGGAGCCTACAGGGTTGGTTTAGTCGCTTCAAAAAAAAGTCCCCCCACTGTAAATCAGTTTAGTTACTGAGTGGGTAGACTCTAAATGTGAATTTATTTATTTTTATGTTTACGTTACGTTATGTACGTTACCAGACTGGACATGACCTGCTTGCCAAGCACCTACATAGGGTTTGGGTTTTCGAATCCAGCATATATGTAGGATGTGTGGGGTCGGAGAACAAGACAGGAGGCATCTCTTTGAGTGTACATATGTAAAGGATGAAAGGGACAAAATGCCGGGTGGCACGGATCGGAGGGAACAGGAGTCCTATCTCTACTGGCTTACCAGAAAATACATGATGACATGAGATGTCAATTGTGGGTAGGCCTATAAGAAAAGAAGATGTTTGCGCAAGTATGAACTTGTGTAAAGGGTTTCTTTTTCTTCAACTAGTCAATTTGTACAACTGCTTAATTTAAAAAAAATTATTACAAGACAAAGATAAATTACATCTGTAGGTAGTAACTATAAGCAAGATTGAGCGTAGTTGTAACATAAATTGTAGAACTTGTTCGTGTTTTATATTAAAAAACGAAATTAGTAAAACAGGTAATATTTGATATTTTTGGGACTTTTCACTGCTTTTTATAGGTCTTCTAGTAGTCTGTTGACACATTTTCAACTGGTTGTCACTTAAGGGAGGCAACTTTTGAGTTGTGCCCAAAGAAGAAAGCCGAATTTGTTTTCGAAATACGTAGGCTATTGCAATTTATTTTTTGTGGTAAAGAATAATGAATACTCCAAACAAAATTTTATTCGTGTTTGTTTTGTGTAAAAATCTGATGAGTGTAATCGAAGTCCTTAAGTCAAGGGTTTCCTGTTGTAGGTTCTGGGTCAGGGCCCCGTGTTCAAGATCCGAGTGACCGAAGTACCTTGAGTCAAGTGTTTCCTGTTGTAGGTTCTGGTTCTGGGCCCCATGTTCAAGATCCGAGTGACCGAAGTACCTTGAGTCGAGTGTTTCCTGTTATAGGTTCTGGGTCTGGGCCCCGTGTTCAAGATCCGAGTGAGCAAAGTACCTTGAGTCAAGTGTTGCCTGTTATAGGTTCTGGGTCTTTGCCCCGTGTTCAAGATCCGAGTGATCAATGTACCTTGAGTCGAGTGTTTCTGTTGTAGGTTCTGGGTCTGGGCCCCGTGTTCAAGATCCGAGTGACTGAAGTACCTTGAGTCGAGTGTTTCCTGTTGTAGGTTCTGGGTCTGGGCCCCGTGTTCAAGATCCGAGTGACCAAAGTACCTTGAGTCGAGTGTTTCTGTTGTAGGTTCTGGGTCTGGGCCCCGTGTTCAAGATCCGAGTGACGCTAGAGAACATGTCCGCAGCGAATCCATCCACCGACCTCGCGATCACGTTCCACTTCGATGAGAAGGCGTACGCAGTCGACAAGCCTTTCATTCAGGTAGGCAACGTCTTCATTGGTTCCTTTTATTTTATTAACTTGTTCGATTTTATTACTTTTATAGTAGACCTAGGCCTATATTTTATATTTTTTTGTTTTTTCCCCTTTTTTTTGACGATATTAATTGATATGTTTACGTATGTGATCTTTATTTATAATTAGTTTTGATTTCATATATTAAAGTATAATATATATTTTAATGTTTGATTGTTTTTCCCCCCATTATTTTTCTGATAATATTAATATTTGATATGTTTATATGATATTAATTTATAATTAGTTTTGATTGTTTAATATAATATTTTATAGTATATTTTTATGTTTTTTGTTTTCCCCCCTATTTTTTTATGATAATAATACTTGATTGTTCATAACAATATTAATTTATAACCTAATTAGTTTTGATTTCATATTTTTATAAGATACAAAATGTACCCAAGATTACAATCTGGTATAGAAATTATCAAAATCCTCCAAAAATTATTAAGTCTATTTTTCTATGTTCTATAACTTTCATAATTTTTTCAAAATGCCCCGCCTCGAATGGGCTGATAACGTGCCAAATGTTGATGTGGTACCTGGCTGCCGTACGTACCACTTTGAGGCGATGGTTCGATGCTTCTCGGGGACAAGTTGGTCCCTAATGTTGCTTAAGGTGGCTCGTTGGTCCAGTGGTTAGCATCCCTGCTTCCAATGCAGAAGGTACCGGGTTCAAATCACGGTTCAGGCAGAAGTTTTTTAACTTATAATGTGGGTTCAATTCCATTACTTATTGGCTTAGGAATAAGTAAATGGTGACTTTGGAGCCGTTCTAGCAACGAAGCTTTCAATAAATCAAAGTTGTTCTGAATCGGCCTTGTTGATTCTGGCATCTGTCCGCAGGTGTTCGCACTGTCCAATCACTGATTCATATTTTTTGTATTTGAAATATCAATCTTTGATTGGTTATCGCTCACTCCTCGATGGTGTTCCAAGCCTACAGGGTTGGTTTAGTCACTTTAAATTAAAGTCCCCCACTAAAAATCAGTTAAGTTACTGAGTGGGTAGACTCTAAATGTGATTTTATTTATTTATTTATTTATTTATTTATTTATTTATTTATTTATTTATTTATTTATTTATTTATTTATTTATTTATTTATTTATTTATTTATTTATTTATTTATTTATTTATTTATTTATTTACGTATTTATTTACGTATTTATTTATTTATTTATTAATTTATTTACTTAATTATATTTATTTATTTATATATTTATTTGACAGGTACCGATGTTGGTCCCGGGACTTACCTACCACTTTGAGGCGATGGTTCGATGCGTCTCAGAAATGGGAGTCTCGGACCAGGTCAGGATATTCGTTGTGAAGCCCGACACGACGCAGCCTCTGTTGGCAGCCCTGATAGACATGCCGGTCTGTGACATGCTCAACGTTATGTAGACGACACGACGCAGCCTCTGTTGGCAGCCCTGATAGACATGCCGGTCTGTGACATGCTCAACGTTATGTAGACGACACGACGCAGCCTCTGTTGGCAGCCCTGATAGACATGCCTGTCTGTGACATGCTCAACGTTATGTAGACGACGTAGGTCTGAATGCATAGTCAAGACTTAAGCCTTCCTCAACTTAGCCTCGCCCAACCACCAATCACAGAACGGCATTGCCATGTGGACGGCTCTGTGATAGGTGGCTAGGCGAGGCTGAGGAGAGGCTGAGTTGAGGAGGGCTTGAGTGTAAACTATGCATTCGAGCCTAAGTCTTGCTCGCTTATCTCTAATGGGAAACGAGAAAACGCATGATGACAAAACAGGTCAATTGTTGGCATAAGATGAAGAAGAAGAAGAAGTAGAGAAATAAATTAGTAGGCCCCTAAATAATAAATGTGTATTCATATGAACAGTAGTTGCATGAAAAAGATAGAATGCCAACAGCTTACCTGAGTAGAAAAACATAAATAAGTTTTGTATTTTATGTTGGTCTATCGCGGCTTACTATCAGCCATAACTATTCCGGTAAGCTGTTGGCATCCTATCGCTTCCACACAATTTCCTCAGCCTTTTGGACTCTCCTAGAAACCAAGTTGGTATTAGACATAGTTAGAGATGTCTTTTTCATTATTTACTATTTTGTAGCATCTGTTTTTTTCTTTTTATCAAAGCGTTGAATACGAGGCGATTTCTTGCACTTCTAATGGAAAACTATTTGCAGATATTTAAAATCAATTTGATTGCATTGCAACTACTTTAGGAGTTAGAATTCATCTTAACAGTAATGGAAACACATTATTTTTTGTTAATTAGCATTTTCTAACATTTTCAAAACAATATATATAATGATTAGAATAAGAATGTACAATGCTCTCAACCCTAGCTTTAAAGAAATAATCAATGTAAAAAAAATTAAAAAGCAGTTAAAGAAACATTATGAAGGGTTTTATTGTATGTATATTAGTTATATATAGTTATATAGAGTAGTCTTCTTACTCCCGAGTGATCAAGGTCTTGTACCGAAACGTCTCGGAAAACTTGTGTTGTCCTTTATATATGTTGTCTTTATCTCTATACCACCACGGTCTACAATTCAGGTAAGCTGTTGGGGTCTATCCTTCTACCTATCATATATATATATATATATATATATATATATTCTAGTAATGTTGTATTAAAGGTGCTAGTAATAATGAATGTATGAATGTAAATGATTAATGTAAATATGAATGCATATTATGTAGGCTCATGTATGTTGTAGGCTAAGTAGTTAATAAGTTCAATATTTGACAACTTAAAAATTCTGTACATTTCTTAATGTAATTCAAAGAATTTAAAAGAGGCTAACTTCAATAAATAAATAAATTTAACATCTAAAACGCTAAAATGTCTATTTATTGGCTCGTTGGTCTAGTGGGTTTATTCCAGCTTCCAATGCAGAAGGCCCAGGGTTCAAATCCCGATCAGTGCACGGGTTTTTGGTAACTCGAGCCGTCATAGCAACGAGGCACATAATTTGCCCCCACTGACAATCAGTTCTTGTAACTGAGTGAGTAGACTCTAAATACAAAGTTATTAATTTATAGTCTACCCACTGAGTACATAATGAGAACTGATTTTCAGTGCGTGACATTTATAACATTTATTTAATCCGGACTTTGTATTTATAGTATGTGCTTCGTTGTTATGACGGCTCGGAAGTCACCGTTTACGTATACACCAGTACCAACACCACACATAGATTTAACGGTTAGCCGAGGAAATATGTTTTAATATTTAATGAGCTATCTAAATACAACAAGCTATGCCATATATTGAGACCAGTGTGTTATCTACCAGTGTAAGCAATACTCCTTCCATCGTGTGGCATGGCGTACGCAGAACGTCGTCGCTTAGAATGCATGAGGTCTGGAGTTCGAGACCCGCTACCCCCACTCTTTTTTTTCCACCATATTCACACATTTATATCAATACATCAACGTGCGTGGACACGGTTTATTTATTAACTGTCAAATGACTCGTTGTTTCCACAAACGATTTACGGTTTCGCGATCACGTGATCAAGATTTATCAAATGAGATTTTAAAAAGACAATGTGTTGAAACTTATTTTTTGGACTTAGAAAAAAAAACGACTTCAATTTTTTTTTTCAATTTTCATATTTTTTTATCATCGAATCGTATTCTTGGATATTTTGTGAATCCAAAGAGACCCTCAGTTCGAAAATCCATCCATATTTGGCCCTACAGTTACAATTTGAAAGTATCGAGTGTTGACTAAAGATTATTTTTTTTACAGAAGAACGGTTTGTTTCCGCCAAAAACGGTTTACGGATTCGGATTCACGGGGTCAAGTTCTATCGAATGCGATCATAAAAAGACAAAGTGTGGAAATTGAAAATCTGAGAAGGGCCTTGCCTTGCCTTGATTGCAAAACGTCTAAAAATACTTTTTTGCAATTTTTACAGTTTTTATGATTAGATCGCATTCTTTGATACTTTTTGCATCCTGTGATACCATCAGTTCGCAAATCCATCCATATTTGGACTTACAATAACAATAACAATATTTGGGTGGAATAATCATTGTTTTTTTTTTTTACAGACAAACGGTACGTGTCCACCAAAAACCGAACGGTTTCGCGATCACGCAAGCAAGGTCTATCTAATGCGATTTTAAAAAGACAAGGTGTTCAACTCATTTTTTGGAGTTTGAAAAAAACGACTTCAATTTTTTTTTCAATTTTCATTACTTTTTATCATTGGATCGTATTCTTGGATATTTTGTGAATCCAAAGAGACACTCAGTTCGAAAATCCATCCATATTTGGCCCTACAATTACAGTTTGAAAGTATCGAGTTGAATAAAGATTATTTTTTTACAGAAGAACGGTTTGTTTCCGCAAAAAACGGTTTACGGATTCGGATTCACTGGGTCAAGTTCTATCGAATGCGATCATAAAAAGACAAAGTGTGGAAATTGAAAATCTGAGAAGGGTATATAATTATAGCCTTGTTTGCAAAACGTCTAAAAATACTTTTTTGACATTTTTACAGTTTTTATGATTAGATCGCATTCTTTGATACTTTTTGCATCCTGTGAGACCATCAGTTCGCAAATCCATCCATATTTGGACTTACAAGAACAATAA
Organism: Isoperla grammatica; assembly: GCA_945910005.1. NCBI lineage: Eukaryota > Metazoa > Arthropoda > Insecta > Plecoptera > Perlodidae > Isoperla > Isoperla grammatica. The sequence continues at coordinate 44,981,912 of OX246744.1, forward strand.
CAATATATTTGGGTCGAATATTCATTGTTTTTTTACAGACTAACGGTACGGTTCCGCCAAAAACCGTTAACGGTTTCGCGATCACGGGGTCAAGATCTATCAAATGCGATTTTAAAAAAGACCATGTGTTGAAACTCATTTTTTGGACTAAGAAAAAAAACGACTTCAAATTTGTTTTTCAATTTCTAGAGTTTTTATTATTGGATCGTATTCTTGGATATTTTGTGAATCCAAAGAGACCCTCGGTTTGAAAATCCATCCATATTTGGCCCTACAATTACAATTTGAAAGTATCGAGTTGAATAAAGATTATTTTTTTACAGACGAACGGTTCGTTTCCGCAAAAAACGGTTTCCTGTTTCACATTCAACATGCAAACATGTTTATGTTTGCCTTGCATTAACGGTTAGCCGAGGAAACATGTTTTAATGTTTAATGACAATGAGCTATCTGAATAAAACAAGCTATGCCATACATTGAGAGCAGTGTGTTATCTACCCGTGTAAGCAACGCTGCTTCCATCGTGAGGCGTAGCGTACGCAGTAACGTCGTAGCTTCGAATACTTGAGGTCTGGGATTCGAAACCCATTACTCCAATTTTTTTTTCCCACCATATTCACACATTTATATCATTTATATCTCAATTTGCGGAGTTTTTATCATCAGATCGTATTCTTGGATATTTTTTAAATCCAATGAGACATTCTGTTCGTAAATCCATATATATTTGGTTACATGCATACATTGAGAGCCGTGTGTTATATATACCAGTCTAAGCGATCCAACTTCCATCGTGAGGCATGGCGTACGCAGTAGCGTCGTGGACTAGTGTTTTAGAGGTTCGGGGTTCGAGACCCGTTACCACCACGATTTTTTTCTTCCATATTCAGAGCAGCAAAGTTGAGAAGGGTTTACTAAGGGGATTTTTTTTTTAAGCGCTCGTAGCTACCAAACGTGTGGTCCAAATTTGTTTCTGTATTTTTTTTATTTTTTTTTGCGTTAATTATCTAGACATTCTGAAAACGAAAAATATACTGGGGGTCATACTTACAGAGATACAGGCGCCCAAAATTTCAAAAAAAGTCTCAGACGATCAAAATCCGAGAATATTGAAATTTTTATTTTTTTTTATTTTTTAAAAAATACGGTTAAAATCAAGAGAGGTATGAATAGGAAGGAATCGACAACCAAAAAATTCTATCTCGAACCTTTTGCCCATAAAAAAATAAAAAAATAAAAAAATCTACTATTCTGATTACCTGAAGTTGGCGTCGCCTCACCACGACCTGTGCAAACCGACGCTACCGACACTCATACTACGTCACCAAGGATCATCACTGACCTTAAGTTCGACGTTACGACTAACTAGGTACCACCGTTCATCCACAATCGGTACCGAAAGTGGAACCTGACCAGAAAAACTTTGAAATTTCGGTGACGCCTGCGTCGTTCACAACAAACATGGCGAGGCGATAATTTTTTTCAAAATAGACAATTTTCAGATCTACTTCGGGAATTAACTTTAAGATCTCCCAAATAAACAATATAGCCGAAAAAAATTTAATTCTAAAAAACATAGCTGTTGTATTTGAGCACGTCTTTGACGACGCGTAAGAGTTAAGAAAATAATGATTACAGTTTTTCCATTGGACATTCCTAGTCTATACATGAAACTTGTTTATGTTTGCCTTGCATTAAGTCAAGTTTCACAGTTGAAACCCCAGTCCAAACCGGGAATCTAAACCCTGGAGCTTCTGCATGTAAGTGTATTCCTTTCTCACTCCCAGTAATGCTGTTGTACTTAGGTCAGAATTCACCAAACTTTTTAAACAATTTACTAATCTCTGATTTTTTAACAAACATGACATACGAAATGCTGGTAGCTTCTACCGGGCGTCATTTTTGATCTCCGATGAACAGAAAATCGCCGGCGGATTAAAGTTTGGTGAAACTAACCCTTAGCAGTTTGTGGAGTATTGGATGAGGATGAATAGACCATTTCAAAAACTATCTAGGACCCTTTGTATGATTATCATCATGGTCCTCTAAGGGCCGGTTTTTCAATCAGTTTTGTAATCAGTGATTAGATCAACCAGAGCTATTACCAACTTGAGAATGCTGTGATACTGTTAGTAACCAATTATCAAACGTCTCCTAATTACTCTTATCAAATTGATAGAATTCTTATTCCAGCGACTTTAAATTCGTATGTAAACCACACTGTATAAAAGTTCAAATCAGCAATATCATACTATTTATATACAAACTAATAAATAGCTATAATTTATATTGGTCAACATGTGTATTATGATGCAATAGTGTTTTGTTCAGGTAAAAAAACACACCTTTCAACAGTGATTTGAAAGAATTTGGTACAGACAGATCATTGTTGTCTAAACACTGGATGGACCATCAATTTACCAAAGGCTGGTTAGGTACTTCCACGGCCTCTTTTAGGTTGCATAATTTAATATCTTTGTGAGCTTGACAAATGACTTCACTCATCTCAAGCAATAATAGCCAACCACGAAAACATACACATTCACTATTTTATTTCCTATTTATCAAACATGCAGGCTTATGAATTCAATAAATTAAAACTGAGTTGTGCTTTTTAAAAATTGTTATCATATAGGCCTACAAAATTAGTATGAACTAAAAAAAAAACATTTTTAATAGGTTTGGGTTGCATCTACATTTTACATTGACAATGTTGGTAAAAGCCTTGGTTACCCCAACCACTGATAAAAAAACTGATTGAAAAACCGGCCCTAAATCTTTATTAGCAACAATGCTAATCAGTTAAAAACATAAAATCAAGGTTAGTAGATGATGATCTTGTATGCATCAATGAACCTTGATATAACATTTGAAAACTGATGTTTACCTAATTGTTGTGTATTGTTGTTCTTGAAGACTTAGGAGACCGTGATGATACTCATATAAAGGGTCCTAGATAGTTTTGAAATGGTCTGTTGAGGAAAGTCAGATTAACCAACACCAAAATGCAGGAAAATGTTTTAAATTATTTTTTTTATTTTACAATGTTATACATAACACTCCATGGCTAGTTACAAAATCTTACCAAAACTCTTTCGACTAAAATGAACCTTACGTCAAATAAGTTAATTCTTAAGCACCAGAAACACATTATATGAACTGTAAATCAAAATTATACAAAAAATGCAATGAAAATTTACAATATTATATATATATATACGTAGTTGCACTATGCTGCGCATTTGCTGCGAAGGCATAAGATTGGCATTTAATGGCAAAGCAATGGTTATTTTAAGCACATACAAACTGTACAGTTGGAATATAAGTTTTCTTTTTTAAAATGTATTTATTTAAATCACACATCGGCGCCGACGCATCAAATATACAACTTTACGTAGTATGGAACTTGTTAATAGACCTGTAGTTACGTAGTAGTTATCTTGAACGAATGCAGCCTCGGCCGCACTTCAAGTCTGATAGTTCTGTCGTTGTGACACGACACACGCGGGCCGCGACTCTGCTGACGAAACACTCCGATGCGCGAAGTACGCGCGAAGCGTTCCGTGCTACGTCGCTTCCGTTGCCCGCGTGACCTTTCTCGCCGGCCGACTCGTCTTTCTCTGGGGTCCGAGCGAACCCTATCACAGGCTCACTCGACGTCGGCCCACTTCGTTGGATCGTTTCTCACAAACGATCGATCGGAAAAATTATTCCTTGGAAAAATATTATAAAACTTTCGGTACGTACGACGGTTTTTCTCTTTCGAAGACCCTTAATAATAATCACTGGTTTGTTTGTTTCTTACTAGGACAGTCAATACGTAGCAAGGACTCTGGAACATCGAGGGTGCTTACTGACTTGTTATTGAACGTTGCGAGCAATTCAGACGGGCTGACATTGCAAATACTCGTGAAGTACGTAGCTATTTAACGTCTGTAAGCACCCCTTGTTACGTCCGTTACATTAGGCCTACACTGAACATACAAATGCTAACTCTATAACCAGACGACCCTGATTCTACACATGAAATTAGTCTTGCGTATCTCTTACGGTACGTTCAGTAGGCGGCATCTACCTAGTGTTTTTTACTGAATACTGGCCGTTACCATCTGAACGCACCGTTTAGTGTTAACTTGACGCCATAACAGTCGATAGTAGGGTCTGCGGGTACTGCTTTCTAGGTTCGGGCAGTAAAAATAACTGGGGGATTTCGGTAACGAACCAATTATGAATTTCAAGTGGGGGTTTTCTTCCAACAAAAAGACCGACAACCAAAAAAAAGATCTTTTTTAATTTTCTGCAATTGTTAGACATGGCAGTAAACTCACAAATTATATCGAGGCCTTGTTTAAATAGCAGTAGAACGCAGTTGACAGAGCCTACGATAGATTGCGTTAAGAACACGAGTTTGTTCTCAATGATTGACATAGTCGTGCTAACGAGATTTTCCATGACTCAAAAAATTATTATCGATACTTTAAAGTTGGCACTTTTCCTTGGATATGATTTTTTTTTATATCTGCTCCCTGTGTCCAACAGTTAAGTTGGGTAGGGGATAAAAAATTAATCCCATCATATTCTGGCCCCTAGGTACATCGAAGCCAGCTGGCCATGATATGACGATGAAAAAATTAAATACCCGATATTTGCTATAAAGAAAAAAAATAAAAAAAATTGGGTATTTATTAGGGATGTCAAACGATTAAATTATTATAATCGATAATCGAATTCACTTTCACCTCCATAATCGATTATTAATCGATTTTAATCGTTTTGTAAAATGTCGGTATAGTAGCAAGTTTCTTTCAAACTTTGGTCTAGTTTCGGTTAGTTTGAATTGCCCGCGCAAGCCACGAGTTCGTAATTCGACTTCTTTTCAACTATCGATATATTTTACGTCACTGAGTATTTTTGTTATGTTCTGTCCAAGATTTCGACGATAATTTCTGTCCTAGTTAGGCCTGAAGGGCTACAGTTATTCACTTCCCGTTTTTTTTTTAACCAATAAGTAATTAAGTATGCTAAATATGCGTCGCAATATTATTATTTTCATGTGCAGCGTAATTAAAATTTACGTGATGTGAACTAAAAATCGTAGCGACTTTTCTAACCTTACTTCTCTTGTAATTTGTGAACAAACATAACAACTCGTATTTTTATAGATCGTAGGCGTCGAATGCTGGGTCTAGGGTAGGCGACTAGACCCAGCTATTCAAAATATGACTGGAAATTCGGCTCAAATTATGACGCAAAGTTATGCTGTTGCTGTTCTAGGCCTAGGCCTAGGCCTACTGTAAATGAAACTGTACCACATTCTTCTTCTTGGCGCAATAGCGATGCTAGCGCTAGCGCTCGCGCTCGAATAGGCGGCGGATCTTGAGAACTAGATTTAAAAAAGCGCGAAAATTTAAAATCGATTTTTTTTTAAATAATCGATTAATCGTTTTCGATTAATAATCGATTAATCGAATCGATTTAATCGTAATCGTTGACATCCCTAGTATTTATAAATACCCGAAATATCGAATACCCGCAGACCCAATAGACAATGATCCAATATCGTCTCAACACTACATACCGTACTCAACAGATGAGAGAAAGAGGTTTTATTTGTTACGTTTGTCTAAATCCTTCGAAACTACATTATTATAAAACTATGCATCTGAACGTCTCTACGACTGATCGGGCAAACACTATGCCGTTTACTATGCAACGAGACTAACGCCCGCGTTTCATTCCTGCGTTGGAAAGACATCCACGCACAAGGTAACAAACGGTTGGTATGAAAATCAAAGATTTCATTAAATAAAATAAAAAACAAAAGAACATTTCAACGTGTCTGAAGAAACGCAGCTTGTAAACTGAACGTACCGTAGTTTTAACGAGGGCTTGACGTTGCAAAGTCTCGTGTACAGTATTGGCAACGATGCAATACTTACACGATGCTAACGACTGGCAACAAAGCCCAACGCTCAACTACAGTCAAGTATTTCATTCCTACAGACAGTCTGAAAGCAATTATCAATTTCACAGCGAGTTATTTCGCATTCATTGATCGAGGACGGACGAAGTGACCAAAAAGATTCTCGTTTGATTTGTTCCGTTCATACGAAAGAATTTTGTGGCTCAACATTTCCACGGCAGGTAAGTGCGTTCGAAACCCTCCTCGTAACATTAGCTGGTCTAAATAAAACACACACACACTTCAACTTTAACTCAAGGCCACTCAATTTTAAAACTGCGATATTTCGGAGTCTCCCACTCCTTCCTCAAGCATCGTCCATGCTCGAGGAAGGATCTGGAGTCTCCGAAATATCGCAGTTTTAAAGAAAGCGATCCAGATTAAAGTTCAACTCTGTGTGTGTCATTTATAAATAAGTTTACTGCACTAGACTTGAGATGTTCTTAGTTTGACGCTCCCCTGCTGCTCCCTCCATCGCTATGTGACCAACCCTCACCCCAGTGACAACCCGACAATCATATCATATTATATTATGTATAATCAGTCACATCTGTTACACTGGGGCGGTGGTGACATAACTAGGGGGTGGAGCTTCAAACTATGTCAAACTAAAAATATCTGCACTCTACCTCGTAGCTGGTGTATTAGAGAACGGTTACACGATAAAAAACTTTTCCGAAAATGTTCGAGTTTGAAAATGACAGCGATTCCGTCGACGCAACGAAGTGACTGGTTTCTCATCGAGTAAGAAACTTTCCAGAGACGTTTCTCGTCCGGCACGACTCGAGATTTCACCTTCGAGTCACTTTCCAACCCGCACATTTCCACGACAACAAACAACGTACTTTCGAAACGGTTGATTATTTCTTTATAAAAGTGTTGAGGGGTGTACAAAGTATGGCCGGCCGACGGAAAGGTTCAGTCGTCTAGTCAGAGTTCCTTGAGCAGCGTAGACTTGGCCGTCTTCAGTTTGTCCAGTCTTCGTTGGTAGTGAGAGTTGGACGTCTCGAGCTCTTCCAGTCGCCCCTGCGCCTCGCGGAGCTGCAACACGCAACACAACAGTCAACACTTGTAAGACATACGGACATCTTACTCACATTTTAGTCAACAACAAAACAGCCGTCACCGCATCATTACGGACTTATAATACGGTACTAGTAACTTTCTTACTGGACCTGAATCAACTAGTAAATCAACGTACCAATGAAATAGCCACTTACATATATAAAAAAATATACAATAACTAGGCCTACTTATAAATCGGGCTAGTGACACAATATCTTGCGAGCCCTAGCAAAGTTTTAATAGCATTAAGAGGAAGGACTACTCGCCAATATTAAAACCCGCGAAATTAACGTATTTTCGTCATATCTCAATAACGCCACACAATATCGAAAAAGTGACAAGTATGCACAATTTGGGTTTGTGAGAGCTCAATATTACATGAAAAAGATTGTGTGGATCGTAGTAATTATAGTTGTAATTTGTAATTAACTTGTCAATTAATTAAATTCGAAATAATAATTATAATTAGTGCAAACTAATAAATCTTGTTCATATAATATTGAGCTCTTAGGAACCCAAATTGTGCATACTTGTCACTTTTTCGATATTGTGTGGCGTTATTGAGATATGACGAAAATACGTTAATTTCGTGGGGTTTAATATTGGCGAGTAGTCCTTCCCCTTAAGAGCGAAGGATACCTCTACGTCAAAAACGGCAGAACATTTTCATTTTGTAATTATATCTCAAGATTGAAACACAAAAACTAAAAATCTGAGTAATCAGTGTGCTGTGGTTTGGTAAGCCCTACAAACAATGATAATTGTATTTAAAATTATAATCAGTATGACTATGATTTTTATTTCATTAAATTACTAAGGAAATTCAAATAATTATCAGTCATACTGATTATAACGTTAAATACTAGGGATGCACACGATAATCGATATTATCGTTCGATATTCGATATGCAATAAAATTTCGATAATCGATAATCGAATGGTCTGATTTCTAAAAAAGCGGGTTCGTAAAGCATTATTTCCTTCTTCTCGGACCTTTCTAGTATTGAAATACTCAAAGATACCGCCAAAATACTAGGCCTCGGGCCTCGTAAAATGTGATTATACTCTCAGCAGTGTCACGTCAGATGTGTCCAAGTAATGTTGCCATATCGTTATGTGCTAGATTAGGCGACATATCACTGAAACTGTAAAAGATTGCTTCAATTTTGTAAATTTATTATCGTTCGATATTATCGATCGATAATGCAGTCATCTTTCGATTATCGATAGTTTTTCTTTTATCGATGTGCATCCCTATTAAATACATTTGTGATTCAGTCTGCAGGGCTTACCAAACCACAGCACACTGATTAGGCCTACTCAGATTTTCGATTTTGTGTTTCAATCTTGAGACATGTTTAAAAAATGAAACTTTGCTGGGGTTTTTGACGTAGAGGTATCCTTCGCTCTTAATAATCTCAACCCACGGTTAGTTTATTAAAAGTAGACAAACTTTAAAAACTGAGAAACAACAACGCACACACACAGAACTGTAACAACAAACAAAGATGCAAGTGCTGGTTAGTCAACTTAGCCGAGAAACAGAACACAAGTATTAGAGCAGAAAACAGACAGGCCAGAGCTTACAGATACTAAAGGTCTCTCACACCAAGAAGTAAGATAGTGTCAGGGGAGTCAGGACCGCCCACAATTAGTTTCCAACTTAACATGTGCGAATCACTGTAACGTTTTTCCCAACTATCTAGTACAATTTGGTTGCGTTAAGTTTTTTGACGGAAACCTGCTAGCACGTTTTCTTGTGCGTTACCGTCAAAAAACTTACCGCAACCAAATTGTAGGCCTACTAGATAATCGAGAAAAACGTCGGTGATTTGCGCTTTTTAAGTTGGAAACTAAATGTGGGCGGTCCTGATACTATCTTACTTCTTGCTGTGAGAGACCTATACTATGCCGCATGAAAAGAAACCCCAATACAACAAACAAAACGGCATTTTACAGCCGAGAAATAAAAGATCGCCTACACTGGGAAAACACGATTACATTGACATGTGAGGAAAATATGCTGTAAGCGTTCTTTAAAACTTTCAGATCACAACAACTGAAACTTGACAATTGATTAAAATACACTTCACAAAGATATCCCAACATCAAAAGAAAGCCCAAACTCCAAACAAACCACATTGAAATGATTTTGTAGTTAAAACTACGCCCTATCATCCAAAACACGTTTCCATATTATGAAGCCTACAGACGTGGAGAAATTCCAAGCATAAAAGTCAAATTTTAGAATCGGTTTGTTTGACGAAGGCCTACGTATGGTATTGAAGCGCCATCACTCAATGACTGCTGCAAGCTGCTCCTAGCGCATCGCACGGTTAGGTTCTATCTGCAGACGCTTGCGTACAGCGCACACAGTAACACTCTTCTTGCCACGATGCAATGTTAGCTGAGAAACACTCTGGGGGTAGGGGGGTGGGGGGGTCTAGACTAGGGGGGGGGGAGGGGGTGAACACCATGCTGCACGGACCGTTCAGACTAGGACGAAGACTCCGGGTCCGAGCTCTCAGACTTGCGTCGGGGGCGTCTCCTCCGGACTCTGACCGCATCGGGTTCCGAGTCCTCCGGATTCCGTCTCCGGACCCGTCTGGGCGCGTCGACGTTCCGGCTCGGACTTTCCTCCTCTGAGTCGCTCTCGGAGCCGCTCGTCGTGCGTTCCGCAACGTCGTCCGTCTTGGTCTCCGAGATCTCGGACGTTCTGTCTACGCTCTCGGAACGACTACCGGCCGATTCCGCGCTGTCGGTTCTTCCTTCGGCCTTCAGGGTCGCCAACCTCTTGTCCGTTGTTATTATCACGCCCTGAAAACTCCTCTCCGGACTCACCGACCCCTCTCCCTTGGGCCCCTCCTCATCGATTGTCCCGTTACCTCGGTTTAATCCGGTCTCTTCCGCGTCCGAATTACCGGACTTCTCCTCGAAGTGGCTGAGCCAGTCCGAAGTGCTTTCCGACTGTCGGAGGGGTCTGAAGAATGTTTTCTCCGGAGTCTCGGGACTTTCAAGGTTTTCTGGATCCCCTCCCGGGTTTTCTCCATCGACTGCGGGCCTATCCATTGTCTCACAAGTCTCGGTATTTCTCTCTGGAATCTCGGACTCTTCTTCCCCATTTCCGAGCTCGTCAGATTTGCTCTCAGTTGGTAAGAGTTCTTTCTCGGGAGATACGGAATTTCCGAGCCATTCAGAGCTCTCAGACTTGCTCGGACTCTTTACGAGCTCCTTTTCGGGAGATCCGACATTCCCAAGCCATTCAGAACTCTTAGACTTACTTGAACTCTTTACGACTTCCTTTTCGGGAGATCCGGCATTTCCGAGCCATGCAGAACTCTCAGACTCGCTCGAACTCTTTACGAGTTCCTTTTCGAGAGGTCCAGAATTGCCGAGCCGTTCAGAACTCTCCGACTTTCTCGGACTTTTCATGAGTTCCTTCTCAGGAGATCCAGAATTACCGAGCCATTCAGAGCTCTCAGACTTTCTCGGACTCTTCGCGTGTTCTCTTTCCGGAGATCCGGCCGGACTACCGGACCGATCTGTGTTTTCAACGTCCTCCGTTCCGCTGTCTGCTTGTTCCTTGTTCCGAGCTTCCTCGCCGGAACTTTCGTCGTCGTTGCCACTGCCGACCGTTCCGTTCACCGTAGCTTCCACTTTGCTCAGCGGTGATTCCTACGAAACATAGTCAGTGAACTGAGCGATCACAATCAGTGGGAGAGAGCTTACAACATGGCGCCAGCTAGGAAGAAGAGTTAAGAACACAGCAAACTAACTGACCAGTTTATAACCGTACGTTAAAGATGGACATATCTACTTGCTTGTACATATGTCGACACTATTTTATTATATTCCTCATATTATAATTTAATGTCACTATTAAATAACTAATAAATAAATAAATAAATAAATAAATAAATAAATAAATAAATAAATAAATAAATAAATAAATAAATAAATAAATAAATAAATAAATAAATAAATAAATAAATAAATAAATAAATAAATAAATAAATAAATAAATAAAGAAAGAAAGAAACAAAGAAATAAATCCGTATAAATTTATAGTCTACCCACTCAGTAACAAAACTGATTTTCAGTGGGGGACTTTAATTTAAAGCTACTAAACCAACGCTGTAGGCTCCGAACACCATCAACAAGTGAGCGATAACCAATCACAGCTCTATATTTCAAATATATAATAGTAAGTATAAATTATAAAAGTTTCATTTTTCCTCACTGCAAATTAATACAAAATATTAAAATACGATGTTTTCCTAAAAGTAAGGAAATAAATGAGAATGTTTGTCAGAAAAAAATCTATCCAAATGTTTGCCCTCATTCAAATCAATACAAAAACACAAAAACAATAAAGATTTAAAATTCATATCAATAACCAATAAACAAAGGTAGCTCTACATAAAGATCAGTTTTTACGTTTTAATGTCAAACTACCAGAAGTAATGCCGACATTACACGACTCAAGACTTTCGTCAAACTTATTGAATTCAAGAACAAAAGCGAATCAAAAACAGTTGGTAAATAACTTCAACAATATAGTTTTTATTAATTGATGCTTTTTTGTCCTTGAATTCAATAAGTTTGACGAAAGTATTGAACCGTGTAATGTGGGTATAAGAAGCCAATCAAGTCAGAACTGCACACGTCTACTTTAAACGAAGCCACCGACAGAGAAAGCGATCGCAACGTGGGAGCCAATCAGCGGCTCAGTTTCCGTTGCCGCCCCACGTCGAGTTGGGGCGACGCTGGCGATTGGCTCCCGTGACTCAATCGCTCACTAGGCCGTTAGGCTTACGTCCGAAGGTGAATACACGATTAAAAGATAGAAGGTTAAGATTTTAGGCCTCACTGATAATAACATAGGCCTACTCTCTACAAGCAAAGATGTACGAGAATAGCGGAAATAAAATACAAAGACTCCAGATGCGCACTAGTCACTCATTCTCAACGTTGATTTTAAACGTATTCTACAACCACATGTACCCTTCATGAAAGGCAATGAAAGCTGATAATATACTACGTATAAGAATTACTCCAGAAGAACATGTTATTGTATTTTAATTTTTAAGCACGCAGATGGATAATAGTGTACTTCAACAACATATTTAACTGAATTGCAATCATTGCGAGTAGATCGTTGGTAAGATTCTATCTAACAAGTACTTCTCTACGAAATGACAGCCTTCCCACGAGCTGCGTTCCAGACTTCGTCTCGCAAATAATCTCGGATTATGTGCCGTAATGCCGGGACATAAAAGGGACACTAATGAATGGGACTTGTTTTGATTTGTAAGTAGAGGGAATATTCAATAGAATAGAACCATTACTTGAAGATTGATTCTGGAACATGTAAGAAGCCATCCAAGATGAATATTGGAACACTTAGATTACTGTTGCTGAGCGAGATCAGTGATCCGATGAATTCTGGAACGCAGCTACGTTACGCGACGCGAACTTGCGCCAACGTTTACCTCTCTCTGTAGTTTCCTTTTCTCGACCTTGAGTTCGTCTTCGACCTTCTCGGAACACTCAGACGCCGCCTTGTAGCGCACTACCTGACTCTCGAGGCGGGCTACGTTGGCTTGCAACGTCGAGACGTCTTGCTCCGCTTTGTGGAGCCGGAACCTGTATAACACACACGTCACTACTTTAGAGCGGGTTCATTCAATGTTCAATTCAATCTAGTGAGAACTCCCTACAAATAGTTCGAACATAACTAATGGTGCGTTCTTATGCTTTTACGTTAGACGTCAACCAATTTTAGCCAGTTACAACAATCCCTGGCACCGCCTCCTCGACGTTCGTCTAATATTCTACGGGCTACGGTTGGCCAACGCATTAAATGTTCTTTCAATTCAACATTCTAAAATTCAAATTGGGGTATTCAGGGTCGCTTGAGCCAAACCGGCCCTGCCAAAGGCAGGAAATGGTGACGGATAATGAACATGATGATGATTAGTGAATGATAATAAATATAAATCAATAATAATAATCTACATATTATAACAAATTTCCATCTATGTCGGGTTGAGTGGTGGCTGCCACCCTTGTCTATGGCATGAAACTTTCAATGAGTCAGCTTGCCAGGCTCAGCATTTCTTCTTCATCTTCCTCCTCATTTTCCACCAATTTCCTCTACTCTTTTCTGTAGCCTATTAATTTATATTTTCTGACATTATTATTATTAATAATAATAATAATAATAATAATAATAATAATAATAATAATAATAATAATAATAATAATAATAATAATAATAACAATAATAATAATAATAATAATAATAATAATAATAATAATAATAATAATAATAATAATAATAATAATATTAATGATATAATAGTAATAATAATAATAATAATAATAATAATAATAATAATAATAATGACAATTATAATAATAATTTACAATAATATAAGAATAATAATAATAATTAGGGATGTCAAACGATTAAATTATTATAATCGATAATCGAATTCACTTTCACCTCCATAATCGATTATTAATCGATTTTAATCGTTTTGTTAAATGTCGGTATAGTAGCAAGTTTCTTCCAAACTTCGGTCTGGTTTCGGTTAGTTTGAATTGCCCGCGCAAGCCACGAGTTCGCAATTCGACTTCTTTTCGACTATCGATATATTTTACGTCACGGAGTATTTTTGTTATGTTCTGTCCAAGATTTCGACGATAATTTCTGTCCTAGTTAGGCCTGAAGGGCTATAGTTATTCACTTCCCGTTTCTTTTGAACCAATAAGTAATTAAGTATGCTGAATATGCGTCGTAATATTATTATTTTCATGTGCAGCGTAATTAAAATTTACGTGATGTGAACTAAAAATCGTAGCGACTTTTCTAACCTTACTTCTCTTGTTATTTGTGAATAAACATAACAACTCGTATTTTTATAGATCGTAGGCGTCGAATGCTGGGTCTAGGGTAGGCGACTAGACACAGCTATTCAAAATATGACTGGAAATTCGGTTCGAATTATGACGCAAAGTTATGCTGTTGCTGTTCTTAGGCCTAGGCCTAGGCCTATTGTAAATGAAACTGAGCAATAGCGATGCTAGCGCTAGCGCTCGCGCTCTAATAGGCGGCAGATCTTGAGAACTAAATTTAAAAAAGCGCGAAAATTTAAAATCGATTTTTTTTTTAAATAATCGATTAATCGTTTTCGATTAATAATCGATTAATCGAATCGATTTAATCGTAATCGTTGACATCCCTAATAATAATAATAATAATAATAATCATCAACACGTAAGTTGCTGGCCCAGCAAGTGAGTAGGAAGCAACGACGTACTTGTAGTCTGCGACCAGCTTGTTTGTCTCCCGCTGCGCCTCCTCAGCGTCCGAGGCCGTCCCGTTGACGGCCGGCTGCCCCCCTCCACCCCCCAGCTTGGAGGTGGGGGCGGAGGCAGAGCGCCGGCTGCGCTCCGTGTCTAGCTCCAGCTTGAGGTGGCGGACCTGATCCATCAGGTCATTGCGATCCTCGTAGAGGCGCCTCAGCCGTACGTCTAGAGCACGGGAACACACGGAGCTATAAGGTCTGTTCGTTCTGTAGTAGCAGTCGCACTGCAGGAGGCGAGCTGGAGCAAGGCATATGACATCATATTCATAGGAGTTGGTAGCACATTGGAGTACGGTACCTAGTTTATAAAAACAAACGGTTTTGTAGCAGAATTTGTTGCGCGGCAAATTAATTCTCAATTACCTTGAGATACCAGCATCAACCTAGAGCTACTGAATAGAATATTTCATAGAATTTTAGTATTAAAATGTCCCTGCAGGCCATCACACTATTATACTCGAAAGGCGAGAGTAATTGTTATTTACAGTAGGGCCTAGGCCTAGACCTAGGCCAACTCATTGGTGAGAGGTTTGGGACAATCCACTAGGCCTAGAGTGAAGAAAACTAAATTTAAAATGTATACTAAGCATTAAACTCATTTGCACTATCAAATAAGTAATGGCCATCCACTTTTTCTGGGTCATTCTCTCTACAAGCAATCTTGCACACTTCTCCATCCATAAGTACGCGCCTTTTTGCAACCTGCTACAACTTTACTGAAAGCGCTCCACCTCTCGAGTAGGAGCACTTTCAGTAGAGTTGTAGCAGCTACCATTTCGTAATCGAACACTTTTGTAGTAGCGCCAACTTACTACCAAAGCGCCTGCTCCCATAGAACGAACGCTTTTGTAGTACTGTCGCACATTGTAGTAAGACAGAACAAACAGACCTAAGGTCTGAGATACGAGAGCTTACAGCACGTCCAGGGAGACAAGAGAGGCTTAAGTCTGAGACACGGGGGCTTACACACACGTCCAGCTACAGTCCGGGACACGACAGTTTACACTGTATGCAGAGAGCGATATACCGGGACATGTGAGCTGACACATACATAGAGTTATAGTCTGGGACACGGGAGCTACACACTGTATATTGACAGTAGCTAGTGCTCGCAATTCCAAACAAACACTAAATAAATAAATTTAAATAAATTCGAATTTTTAGAGTCTACCCACTCAGTAACAAGACTGATTTGCAGTGGGGGACTTTAATGTTAAAGCGACTAAACCAACCCTGTAGGCTTCGAAAACCATCGACGAGTGAGCGATAACCAATAAAAGATCGATATTTCAAATACGAAACACATGAATCAGTGCTTGGACAGTGCGAACACCTGCGGACAAATGTCAGAATCAACAAGGCCGATTCAGAACAACTTAGAATTTATTGAGGACTTCGTTGCTAGGACGGCTCAAAAGTCACCGTTTACTTATTCCTAAGCCAAGAAGTAATGGAATTGAATCCATATTAGAAGTTAAAAAACTTTTGCCTGAAGTGGGATTTGAATTTAGGACCTTCTGCATTGGAAGCAGGGATGCTGATCACTGGACCAACGAGCCACCGAACCGCGCAATACAGGCTCGATAACGGCATCAAACGCAGACGGCTCCACGAGACCAAACGCAGACGAACGTCCGAGCGTACTTACCGAGCGCTCCCTCGCCTATCTGGTGCAGCATCTGAGCGTTCTCCACGGTGACCAGCGCCCTCTTAGACTCGCCGCCCACTATCTGAAGGCCGTAGTGCGTAGGCTACTTACCGAGCGCTCCCTCGCCTATCTGGTGCAGCATCTGAGCGTTCTCCACAGTGACGAGCGACCGCTTAGACTCCCCGTCCTCCCCGCCAACTATCTGAAGGCCGTAGTCGCCGATCAGCTGGTCCCTCTCCTGCAGCTGCAGTTGGTAACACTGCGCCTCCTCCTTCAGCTTTATCACCGCGCGCTTCATCTGCTCGTGTTGGCGACACTTCTCTTTGTGTTCTCTCTGCAACGCAACACAACCACACCGTTAATAACAACCAGAGATGCAAAGTTACCAGTCACATTGAAATTGGTAATATTACCAAGCAGGAGGAGGGACTGGTCAGAGTGTTAAGGACAGTGGTGCAACCTACCTGTAGCAGGTGGTGCGACTCCTCAAAGTCCTCCAGCCGGTCCTTGAGCAACTCCACCTGGTACGTGAACGAGGCCTTGTCTAGCCTGGCGGAGGGACTAGTCAGAGTGTTAAGGACGGTGGTGCGACCTACCTGTAGCTGGTGGTGCGACTCCTCCAAGGGTCCTTGAGCAACTCCACCTGGTACGTGAACGAGGCCTTGTCTAGCCTGGCGGAGGGACTAGTCAGAGTGTTAAGGACGGTGGTGTGACCTACCTGTAGCTGGTGGTGCGACTCCTCCAAGGGTCCTTGAGCAACTCCACCTGGTACGTGAACGAGGCCTTGTCTAGCCTGGCGGAGGGACTAGTCAGAGTGTTAAGGACGGTGGTGCGACCTACCTGTAGCTGGTGGTGCGACTCCTCCAAGTCCTCCAGCCGGTCCTTGAGCAACTCCACCTGGTACGTGAACGAGGCCTTGTCTAGCCTGGCGGAGGGACTAGTCAGAGTGTTAAGGACGGTGGTGTGACCTACCTGTAGCTGGTGGTGCGACTCCTCCAAGGGTCCTTGAGCAACTCCACCTGGTACGTGAACGAGGCCTTGTCTAGCCTGGCGGAGGGACTGGTCAGAGTGTTAAGGACGGTGGTGCAACCTACCTGTAGCTGGTGGTGCGACTCCTCCAAGGGTCCTTGAGCAACTCCACCTGGTACGTGAACGAGGCCTTGTCTAGCCTGGCGGAGGGACTAGTCAGAGTGTTAAGGACGGTGGTGTGACCTACCTGTAGCTGGTGGTGCGACTCCTCCAAGGGTCCTTGAGCAACTCCACCTGGTACGTGAACGAGGCCTTGTCTAGCCTGGCGGAGGGACTAGTCAGAGTGTTAAGGACGGTGGTGCGACCTACCTGTAGCTGGTGGTGCGACTCCTCAAAGTCCTCCAGCCGGTCCTTGAGCAACTCCACCTGGTACGTGAACGAGGCCTTGTCTAGCCTGGCGGAGGGACTAGTCAGAGTGTTAAGGACGGTGGTGCGACCAACCTGTAGCTGGTGGTGCGACTCCTCCAAGGGTTCTTGAGCAACTCCACCTGGTACGTGAACGAGGCCTTGTCTAGCCGGGCGGAGGGACTAGTCAGAGTGTTAAGGACGGTGGTGCGACCTACCTGTAGCTGGTGGTGCGACTCCTCCAAGGGTCCTTGAGCAACTCCACCTGGTACGTGAACGAGGCCTTGTCTAGCCTGGCGGAGGGACTAGTCAGAGTGTTAAGGACGGTGGTGCGACCTACCTGTAGCTGGTGGTGCGACTCCTCCAAGGGTCCTTGAGCAACTCCACCTGGTACGTGAACGAGGCCTTGTCTAGCCTGGCGGAGGGACTAGTCAGAGTGTTAAGGACGGTGGTGGAACCTACCTGTAGCTGGTGGTGCGACTCCTCCAAGGGTCCTTGAGCAACTCCACCTGGTACGTGAACGAGGCCTTGTCTAGCCGGGCGGAGGGACTAGTCAGAGTGTCAAGGACGGTGGTGCGACCTACCTGTAGCTGGTGGTGCGACTCCTCCAAGGGTCCTTGAGCAACTCCACCTGGTACGTGAACGAGGCCTTGTCTAGCCTGGCGGAGGGACTAGTCAGAGTGTTAAGGACGGTGGTGGAACCTACCTGTAGCTGGTGGTGCGACTCCTCCAAGGGTCCTTGAGCAACTCCACCTGGTACGTGAACGAGGCCTTGTCTAGCCAGGCGGAGGGACTAGTCAGAGTGTTAAGGACGGTGGTGCGACCTACCTGTAGCTGGTGGTGCGACTCCTCCAAGTCCTCCAGCCGGTCCTTGAGCAACTCCACCTGGTACGTGAACGAGGCCTTGTCTAGCCTGGCGGAGGGACTAGTCAGAGTGTTAAGGACGGTGGTGTGACCTACCTGTAGCTGGTGGTGCGACTCCTCCAAGGGTTCTTGAGCAACTCCACCTGGTACGTGAACGAGGCCTTGTCTAGCCGGGCGGAGGGACTAGTCAGAGTGTTAAGGATGGTGGTGCGACCTACCTGTAGCTGGTGGTGCGACTCCTCCAAGGGTCCTTGAGCAACTCCACCTGGTACGTGAACGAGGCCTTGTCTAGCCGGGCGGAGGGACTAGTCAGAGTGTCAAGGACGGTGGTGCGACCTACCTGTAGCTGGTGGTGCGACTCCTCCAAGGGTCCTTGAGCAACTCCACCTGGTACGTGAACGAGGCCTTGTCTAGCCTGGCGGAGGGACTAGTCAGAGTGTTAAGGATGGTGGTGGAACCTACCTGTAGCTGGTGGTGCGACTCCTCCAAGGGTCCTTGAGCAACTCCACCTGGTACGTGAACGAGGCCTTGTCTAGCCGGGCGGAGGGACTAGTCAGAGTGTTAAGGACGGTGGTGCGACCTACCTGTAGCTGGTGGTGCGACTCCTCCAAGGGTCCTTGAGCAACTCCACCTGGTACGTGAACGAGGCCTTGTCTAGCCTGGCGGAGGGACTAGTCAGAGTGTTAAGGACGGTGGTGCGACCTACCTGTAGCTGGTGGTGCGACTCCTCCAAGGGTCCTTGAGCAACTCCACCTGGTACGTGAACGAGGCCTTGTCTAGCCTGGCGGAGGGACTGGTCAGAGTGTTAAGGACGGTGGTGCGACCTACCTGTAGCTGGTGGTGCGACTCCTCCAAGTCCTCCAGCCGGTCCTTGAGCAACTCCACCTGGTACGTGAACGAGGCCTTGTCTAGCCTGGCGGAGGGAGCAGTCAGAGTGTTAAGGACGGTGGTGCGACCTACCTGTAGCTGGTGGTGCGACTCCTCCAAGTCCTCCAGCCGGTCCTTGAGCAACTCCACCTGGTACGTAAACGAGGCCTTGTCATTGTCTAGCTGAGCGTTCTGTATCATCGCCTTGCGGAACTTCTCCTCCACCTCTTTCAACTCCAGCTGGAATAAGTCAATACATAGTTTAATAAATAAATAAAATAAATAAAATAAATAAATAAATAAAAAATAATAAAGAAATAAAAAAATAAAGAAAGAAATAAAGAAAACCCAAGAAATATATCTATAAAACAAATTAATAATAAATAGGCTAGGCCTAGCTAGGCTACATAAAACAAAATGTCGTATAGTCTTGTTCAATTGTTCATGTTCTACAGTGGCCAATGGGAAGATGCGTAAGTGAGAGAATTTTGAAAAAACCCTTCCACAAAAACCTAAGTGTAGTATAGAACAAATTCAGACAATTTTTTTTCGTAAATCAAATTGCCGAAAGGAGTTTTCTCGGAGAGTACAATTACGTACGATGTATTTCAAAACCAAAATTTACGAAAATAATAACACAAATTATAAATAAGTAACAAGATCAAACATTTTATATATGTCCAAAATCCACTGAAATATGCACACATTCCATTTTCTTAAAACAAGTACCCTAGGCTACAGCTATTTCAGAATATTCCATAAACCGCGATTAAATATTCTTTATATTCCTTCTAGTTTTTGTTATTTGGATTGTCCCTACATTCGTGAGCGAGGAGAGATGGGTTAGCAAGAAAATTTTGAAATTACTTCCTTCAAAAACCTAAACTTACAAAAAATAAAAAATCTTTTGGCCTAGGTACTGAAAAATTAAATAAAAAATGGGGTTTGTAGAAAGTTTTCATTAAATCCTCTTTTATACCAAAAGAATTCAAATTATAAATGAGTTACAACATTTACTGAGGAGTAAGGACATATACGAAGGATGGAAGTAGAAAGATGTAGGCATATGACTTTAAAAGACAGGTTTCACCACCGTTTTTGTCACTGAAAGTGATCGACTGATCGGTAGATTGGTAAATAAATAAATAAAAAAATAAATTCACACTTACAGTTTACCCACTCAGTAACAAAACTGATTTTCAGTGGGGGACTTTAATTTAAAGCGACTAAAGCCTAGTTCATAGCAACACGGCTAACGTGCCGTGGGTCCATATAACGTGACACGGTAGTCCGGTAATTATTATAGTTCTTCATAGGTGCACGTCAGCACGGCAAAGCTACTCGAGCGCTATCTCTTCTCGGAACGGACGAAAGTGACAACAGAGTATGATGTGTTTCATGGAAAACGGACGCTTCGAAGAATGTCAGGGCTTAAATATCGTATTACCTAGGTATATTCAGGATAAAAGTGATCAATTATATTAATTTATGGATGAGTGAAGTAAAATACACCATTAAAAATCAATAATTCTATTTTTAGTAGGCCTGGAGCCCTAGGCCTACAAACGGCTAAATGAGTTCACAATTAAGATTGCAAATTTTCAGCAGCCGTCGTGGCTCAGCGACTGCGTCCGCGGCTGTCACCAAATAATCTAGGGTTCGATCCCCAACATATCCATTTCTTTTTCGCTCTTATAATCTAAAGTGTTTGCACTTGTAATACACATGAATTAAATCTTCTTTACTTAAAATGAAATTTCGGGTTTTTATTCTGGGTTTTGTCTAGCATGTTTTGTACCAGTCAGACCCAAAGGCAAATCCAATTTCCATCCAACTCTTCTCTCTGATAGGCTTTTCCTTATATAATCTCTGTGTTTAACATTATATAAAAGGGGTCTTTCGTAAACTAACGTTATTAGTGTATCAGCATTCATTATGCACGTGTAACAAACAAACTATTTACAAACACAAACAACGAGCTCCTTTTTCGCGGGTTCAGGCCGTGGAGGAATGAGCGAGGCCGGGATTGGCTGCCTAGTGTCACGTGTGAGTATACGTCACACACGGCAGACACGGAGGACGTCAAAAGATGAAGTTTGGTTATGTGAGACGGCCGTGCCGGACCGATAGGCACGGCAGGCTTTTGATTGGTTCACGTGACCTGCCGGTCCGGAAAAAACGTGTTGCTATGAAAGCGGCTTAAACCAACCCTGTAGGCTCCGAACACCGTCAACGAGTGAGCGATAACCAAACAAAGATCGATATGTCAAGTATGAAACATATGAATCAGTGATTGGACAGTGCGAACACCTGCGGACAAATGTCAGAATCGACAAAGCCGATTCAGAACAACTTTGAATTTATTGAGTGCTCCGTTGCTACGGACAAACATGGAGACTGCATTTGCATTTTGAATGTAGGCCTAATTCTTGAAACCATCGTTACCAAACTGAGGTTACTAACGGCGTTGACTAACGGCTGCACTGGGCCGCACTGAGTGCCCAACAATTAGAAAAATATTCAACAATGCAGAAGGTCAAATCCCGGTTCAGCCAGAAGTTTTTTTAACTTCTATTAAGGACTCAGTTCCATTACTTCTCGTCTTAGGAATAAGTAAACGGTGACTTTGGAGCCGTCCTAGCAACGAAGCACTCAATAAATTCAAAGTTGTTCTGAATCGGCCTTGTTGATTCTGACATTTGTCCGCAGGTGTTCGCGCTGTCCAATCATTGATTCATATGTTTCGTATTTGAAATATCGATCTTTGATTGGTTATCGCTCACTCGTCGATGGTGTTCGGAGCCTACAGGGTTGATTTAGTCGTTTTAAATTAAAAGTCCCCCACTGAAAATCAGTTTAATTACTGAGTGGGTAGACTCTAAATGTGAATTTACAGTCCCCTGGACAACGCCGTTAATCGGAGAGCTTGACGTGGTTGGCCAACTCTGACCTTGGGGTGATGGTCGGCAGGCGGAGGCAGCGAAGGCAGAGAAGTAGCAGAATTTGAATACCACGTAAGAGGCGGGAGAGAGAGAAGGAGACTTGATCTTGATGCATCCCATTCCTGTGGAAGAGAGGAGAGCAGATGAAGGATGGGGGAGGGAGAAGAGCAGATGAAGGATGGGGAAGAGAGGAGAGCAGATGAAGGATGGGGAAGAGACGAGAGCAGATGAAGATGGGGAAGAGACGAGAGCAGATGAAGGACAGGGAAGAGAGGAGAGCAGATGAAGGACGAGGAAGAGAGGAGAGCAGATGAAGGACGGGGAAGAGACGAGAGCAGATGAAGGACGGGGAAGAGACGAGAGCAGATGAAGGATGGGGAAGAGAGGAGAGCAGATGAAGGATGGGGAAGAGACGAGAGCAGATGAAGGATGGGGAAGAGAGGAGAGCAGATGAAGGATGGGGAAGAGAGGAGAGCAGATGAAGGATGGGGAAGAGAGAAGGCGGTGCCGGATGTATCAAGGGACGTATTTAGGTGGTGCCGGATGTATCAAGGGACGTATTAAGGCGGTGCCGGATGTATCAAGGGACGTATTTAGGCGGTGCCGGATGTATCAAGGGACGTATTAAGGCGGTGCCGGATGTATCAAGGGACGTATTAAGGCGGTGCCGGATGTATCAAGGGACGTATTAAGGCGGTGCCGGATGTATCAAGGGACGTATTTAGGCGGTGCCGGATGTATCAAGGAACGTATTAAGGCGGTGCCGGATGTATCAAGGGACGTATTAAGGCGGTGCCGGATGTATCAAGGGACGTATTAAGGCGGTGCCGGATGTATCAAGGGACGTATTTAGGCGGTGCCATGTACTAAGGTACGTATTAAGGCGGTGCCGGATGTATTAAGGGACGTATTAAGGCGGTGCCGGATGTATTAAGGGACGTATTTAGGCGGTGCCGGATGTATTAAGGGACGTATTAAGGCGGTGCCGGATGTATTAAGGGACGTATTAAGGCGGTGCCGGATGTATTAAGGAATGTATTAAGGCGGTGCCGGATGTATCAAGGGACGTATTAAGGCGGTGCCGGATGTATTAAGGGACGTATTAAGGCGGTGCCGGATGTATGAAGGCACGTATTAAGGCGGTGCCAGATGTATTAAGGGACGTATTAAGGCGGTGCCAGATGTATTAAGGGACGTATTAAGGCGGTGCCGGATGTATTAAGGCACGTATTAAGGCGGTGCCAGATGTATTAAGGGACGTATTAAGGCGGTGCCAGATGTATTAAGGGACGTATTAAGGCGGTGCCGGATGTATTAAGGGATGTATTAAGGCGGTGCCGGATGTATTAAGGGACGTATTTAGGCGGTGCCGGATGTATTAAGGGACGTATTAAGGCGGTGCCGGATGTATGAAGGCACGTATTAAGGCGGTGCCAGATGTATTAAGGGACGTATTAAGGCGGTGCCGGATGTATTAAGGGATGTATTAAGGCGGTGCCAGATGTATTAAGGGACGTATTAAGGCAGTGCCGGATGTATTAAGGGACGTATTAAGGCAGTGCCGGATGTATTAAGGGACGTATTAAGGCAGTGCCGGATGTATTAAAGGACGTATTAAGGCGGTGCCGGATGTATTAAGGGACGTATTAAGGCGGTGCCGGATGTATTAAGGGACGTATTAAGGCGGTGCCAGATGTATTAAGGGACGTATTAAGGCAGTGCCGGATGTATTAAGGGACGTATGAAGGCGGTGCCGGATGTATTAAGGGACGTATGAAGGCGGTGCCGGATGTATTAAGGAATGTATTAAGGCGGTGCCGGATGTATTAAGGGACGTATTAAGGCGGTGCCGGATGTATTAAGGCAGTGCTGGATGTATTAAGGGATGTATTAAGGCGGTGACTCACCCGTACATCCCGAATGTATTAAGGGACGTATTAAGGCGGTGCCGGATGTATTAAGGGACGTATTAAGGCGGTGCCGGATGTATTAAGGCAGTGCTGGATGTATTAAGGGATGTATTAAGGGATGTATTAAGGCGGTGACTCACCCGTACATCCCGAATGTATTAAGGGACGTATTAAGGCGGTGCCGGATGTATTAAGGGACGTATTAAGGCGGTGCCGGATGTATTAAGGGACGTATTAAGGTGGTGCCGGATGTACTAAGGGACGTATTAAGGGGCGTACTAAGGTGGTGACTCACCCGTACATCCCGGATGTTGCCCGTCTCCTCAAGAGAGTCCTCGGAGCTGCGCCGACTAGACTGAAAGCTGTTGCTCGTGTTCAGTCGGGGACTTGTCACCGTCGTGTTGGCTGCCACTCTGGTCGTCCGCGACACCGGGTCTGAAACGTTCACACGACACCGGTCAGGTCGACCGTTGGCTTCTCAACGGTTTTACGAGGACGGGGGACATCAGGCAAAATACTTGATACTGATGTAAGGCCCGATTTTATGAACTTTGGATAAATATTTAGAAGGTTACTACAGTAATCCCCCTTTAATTAATTCACATTTCAAGGGACCTTAAAAACTCAAATTTGAATTACAAAATCTTGAATTAAAAGAACTGTAACACTTAACTATGTACCCAAACTTTGTGTAGGGACTTCATATTTGTTGGAAGGTATATATAAATTTGAATTAACGGGGTTTGAATTAACGAGAGACTACTGTAACTTGTTTTCACCATGGTAACAACCAATGTGAAGGCTCGTTGCCATGGTGAAAACAAGTTATACAATTCAATTCAATTCAATTCAATTCAATTCAATTCAATTCAATTCAATTCAATTCAATTCAAGTCATTTTATTTAGCTTTTTCAGCTATTATCACATGTTACAAACACATATAAACAAATAAAGACTCAATATCATAATATTAATCTAATGTATAATCTAATAGAATATAATAGTAATAGAATATAATAGTACATACTAATAAGTTCAATACCCGTAATAGCTGATACATTTAAGAGCACATCCTGTTTTTCAGAGATGGCATAGGCCTAGACCTACATCACTACTACAGTAAGACAACATGCTCTCTCACAAAAACCACACATTCGTGTCTAAAGCTACGCCCTTATAGTTGTTTAATCCTATCATCTAGCTGATTATACAATCTCATACCACTGTAGAATATGGATCTTTGGGACATTGATTTATTCATACCTGTTACATATACATTATTTGCTCTCCTAGTGTTATACTTATGTACTTCTGTCCCAAAACAAATGTTCTTTTTTAAGTACCCTGGTAGTTCACCTCTTATTATTTTATGTATAAATGTCAGTGTATTTAGAGATACTATTTGGTCAATTGACAGCCAGTTCAAGGTATCAAGCATGTCTTGTATCCTTGTAAACTGGTTACCTCTCAGTATAGCTCTCATAGCCCTGTTTTGTAGTTTTTGTAGCCTTGACTTACTCATTTTATCTATTCCCCACAAAAGTGTTCCACAGTAGTTGAGATGTGGTTTTATCAACGCATTGTATATGGTTACCACTGTTGTAGCAGGTAAAAATCTCCTCAATCTGAATAATAGATTAGTTTTCCCACTTATTTGCTTACTTAGATATTCAACATTGCTGACAAATTTGAGATGTTTGTCTATAATGACACCCAAGTACTTAAATTCTTCTACAAAATGTAGTATTACGTCTTGCATCACTATTGACCAGTCTCGTCTCTCTTCAATTTTCTTTGCTATCACTCCAGAGGATGTGATTAACATGCACTTTGTTTTCTCCGCATTTACTTGGAGCTTATTCCTTTTTAACCAGTCTAGGATGATTTTTAGTTCCTTATTTAGGATCTCACACATTATTTTGATATCATATCCTGATAACGATAACAGAGTATCATCCGCAAACAAGTTTAATAAGACTCTTGAGACACATGTATTAATATCATCAATATACATTATAAATAATAATGGTCCAAGGACCGAGCCTTGAGGTACTCCATACATACTCTTTATATTGTTTGAACACTTCCCATCATACTTCGTTTCCTGGGATCTATCTGATAAGTAGCTCTCAAACCATTTATATACACTACCAGTGATATTATATTTATACCTAAGTTTATTTAACAAAATCTCTCTATCGATCGTCTCAAAGGCTCGTTTAAAATCTAGGAAAACTGCCAATGTTATCTTCCCAACATCCATATCTTCTTTCCACTCAGATAATGTTTTTTGTAGTGCTGTTTCACACGAGTGATTCTTACGAAAACCTGACTGGTTACTACTTATCATCTCTTTCTGCTCACAATATTCCATAAGTTGTTCATGAACCACTTTCTCTAGGACTTTCTCATAAATAGGTAGCATATTAATAGGTCTATGTTCTTCCCCTTTACGAGTGTTTTTTACTTTAGGCACAGGTACAATAGTGGAAGTTTTCCATTTTTCCGGAAATACTCCCTGTGTTAGTGACATATTTATAACTTCAAGTAACTCCTGTCAATATCCTCCAAAAGTCTTCTTCAAAAGTTCAGTTGAGATACCTTCTATTCCATTCTTATTTGGCAGCTTATGAATTATGTTTTTAAGCTCAGTAAGGGAAATATTTCTAAATTCAAAAAATCCATCAGTTACTTCAGGTACCATTGTTGGAATAAAACTATCTTGCACAGAAGGTGACTCAATGTTTTCTACTATTTCTTCTACACTACTTACAAAATATTTATTTAACTCATTTGCACAGTCTCCTCTCTCTACTTCAATACCATTTAAGCTTAGTGATTTTACAGCGTTCTGTACTTGTCCCTTACCCACTATATTATTTATTAATTTCCATATTTTCTTTGGGTCTTGTTCACAATTATCAATTTTCTGGCTATAATATTCATATTTAGTTTCTCTTATTGATTTAGTAAATATATTTCTATTTGATCTGTACAACTTCCAATCTGCGTCCCTCATTGTTGACTTAGCTAGCTTATAACTACTATTTCTTTGCTTTTGTTTTTCTCTAAGACTGGCATCAAACCATGGGTTTGCTATAGCTATATTCTTCCATTTAACTTCCTTTATTGGATTTACTTCATTTATTGTGTCTTTCATATTTTTAACCCATCCGTCTGCTCTCTTATTTACATCTTCTCCCATTTCCCATTCTTTTTCTTCTAGCAGAGCTATCATCTTCTTAATATCATCACTACTCAGTTTATTCCTCTTGGTAACATGTTTGATACCTCTGATTTTTTTACTTTCATGCATCTTAAGATTTTTGTTTATTATTAGTGTTTCATGATCTGTTATAACATCCTCAATTGCATGAACACTTATTTCATCGTCATTAGTGATTACCAGGTCAATGATTGTTTTGGAGTTCTTACAAATTCTTGTGGGATTTTTTACTACTTGTTCAAAGCCCATTGTGTTCACAATGTCATGTAACTTCTTACTGTAAGATGTTACTCTAGCCATATCGATGTTAAAATCTCCTACTACTATCACTTTTGCATTCTTTGAATCCAACTCTACCATAATCTCTTCTATCTTATTTAAGAATACTTTATGCGAAGCATTTGGAGAGTGGTACAGCACGACCAATATACATTTTTCTTTCTTGGTTACAATATCAATACCTGTTGCCCAGAGATTTTTCAAGAGCACTATATCTAATATTTTCCTATATTTTATGTCCTCCCTAATATATAGTGCAACCCCTCCTGTATGTCTGGAGTCTGATGTTACCTGTTGAAACTTATAACCTACTATATACAGCTCATGCTCACATACATCATTAGTTATATGTGTTTCTGCTAAACACACAATTGTAGGCTTCTTTTCCTTCATTATTAGTTCCAGTTCGTCTTTATGCCCTAACAACCCTTGGATATTTAAATAAAGAATTTGATTTATGTCCTCTCCAATGTTTTTGTCTTTGTCAGCCAGCTGATTCCTATCAATTTTCAATTTCTCATGTCTTAGGTTTTTGGTAGGGATCGGCTTATTTGGTAAAAATTTGGCACTTCCATATCAAAATGTTTGATTTCATTATTTACAAGTCCAGTAATCATGTTGAACATGAAGCCAATTTCATGAGTGTCCGTCTGGTTTGTCACTGTCGCGTTGGTTGTCCCGATCAGACAGGTTGGAAACTCAGCTGATGGGGGCAGGACTGCTTCCTCCTTGTTGGCTTGAATCGGCTCTGATCCAGCAACGGGCAGGACTGCTTCCTCCTTGTTGGCTTGAATCGGCTCTGATCCAGCAACGGGCAGGACTGCTTCCTCCTTGTTGGCTTGAATCGGCTCTGATCCAGCAACGGGCAGGACTGCTTCCTCCTTGTTGGCTTGAATCAGCTCTGGTCCAGCAACGGGCAGGACCGCTTCCTCCTTGTTGGTTTGAATCGGCTCTGATCCAGCAACGGGCAGGACCGCTTCCTCCTTGTTGGCTTGAATCGGCTCTGATCCAGCAACAGGCAGGACCGCTTCCTCTGGAATTGGCTCTGAATCGGCAGTGGGCAGGACCGCTTCCTCCTTGTTGACTGGAATCAGCTCTGCCATAAGGTGCTCCTCGTCCTTGGTGTTTTCCTCTACTCTCAGTCCCTCTTCGGATGAAGTAATCCAGATTTTACTCTCGATGAGTTCCATTAGATATTTATTCTGCTTAGGCATATGTTTAGTTAGCGGTCTAGTGTTCTCGGGGCCATCTAGTTCTATCAGGTAGGCCTCCTTGACCTTACCTCCGATTCTAGGTTTAACCACAGATGATGGAGAGTTTGAGAGTGAGTCTGAGTCCTTGATTGATTTGGCAATGATCTCACACAGCTTCACTTTTCCTCCGTGATTTAGGTGGAGGCCATATCCGGTGTAATTTTCCTTGCTGATGTCCCTCAGGTTAATGAACTTTATGTTGTCGGTTTTTGATATTTCTGCTTCTATGGACCGGTTTGCTTTATGAATTGTATTATTTAAGTAGGGTTTATCGTATCTGTTTAAGATGGAAGTCACGAAGATTTTGTCAATGGTGCTGCATTTCTTGGATTCTACTAGAATTGGGTTAATCACATTTGCTACGACATTCTCTTCTAGGCCTACATTTTCTTCGAGATGGGCAGCCCCTACCCCATCATCTCTCGGCTGTGAATCCATATCGTTTGTGCCCCCAATTATCACTGTTATTTCTTTGACAGTGTCTCTGTTGACTTTATTTGCCTCCATGCCCTTCACTATCTCTTTAATTCCTGCATTAGGTTTTAGAGTAGCAACCACTTTGTATGTGTCCCCAAGTTTGTGTTGGAGATGATTACGACACCGCCTGCCGTGACTGTCAGTCAACAACGAGACCAGTGTTTTAGTTCCATAGGTTTTTGATTTTGATTTTGGTTGGGCCTGGTGTTGCAGATTGGTTGTTGTGTTTTCATTAGTCCTAGAACTAGAATTATGTGTCTGCTGATTGTTTTCCTTTCCCCTTTGACCTTGTTCATGAAAGTTCCTTAGAATGTCGAACCGGTTGCGATTTAACTCTGTCGTCTGATCCTCCGGAGCTTTGTTCACATTGATTTTATGGTTAGGCCTAGGCCAATGTTCAATGTTGTCACTAGGCTCCATTTTCTTATAGTAAACTGTGATCTCCATATTTGTATACATAAAGACTGCTTCAATGAGTAGCTTAACTTGTTGCCAGTCCAATTTGTCCCGTCCACATCCTATTTTAGGGATGGCTAGCTTTCTGATTTTGTATTCGTCACATTGCAACTTAAGTGCAGTTAGACTCAACATGAGTGAGGCCAGGGTGGGTTTGCAATTCGATTTGTTTTTTGTGATCATATAGAAAATAAACCGCCTGCCGTTTGTCAGTGCAGCCACTTCTCCTACACCTTTGTTTTGCCTTAAGAGGGCAGGGTCATTGCTGCATATGTGCCTGAGGTCTGCAGCAACTCCTCTGCTCATTTGCATATCCCTGGCTACACAATGAGCTATCGATGTATCTGAAGGGGCATCCAAAATGTTCCCAATTTTTTCATTTAGTATGCTCGGCCTTGGCCATGTTTCAGCAGGCCGAGTTGCCCCTCCCATATATCCCTGTGTATGCCTGGGCCAATTTGTGTCTTCTGCGCCCTGCAGTATTTCTGTTGTAGTCTGGTCCTGCTTACGTTTTTGACACCATTGTTGATGCTGAGACACATCTGGGGTTGCCTTCACGCTGCTAGGGCCATGCCCGCCTGGGTTAAGATGGCGGTGGGGGTTTGTTGCCAAGTTCACGCTGCTTGGCTCTAGAATTTGTAGGTTATGTGATTTGCTTGATTTGCCTTTGACCAAAGTAGGCCAATTGCTTTCCATGAAAAGAGGATTTTCACCGCTGATATTGTTGACTAAAACCGTATGCATACCGTTTACTGCGGGTTCCACGTGTTTACCGGTAGAACAGAGGCTAGTTTTGATCAGGCCCATGCCCGAGCCTAGGCCCAGGTCATGCTCTGAGCTAGGACTGAAAACCTCTTCATCTGTGGTGCTTATCTCGTTCCGAACCTTCATTAACACGTCACTGTATAATCTAGTCTCACTGATATTTGCACTTTTAAACTCTGAATCTATTTTATACAACGATCTATTATAAAAGATCATGGAGCTATCTAGCAGGCAGTCCACCTTGGCCGCCATCTTGGCAAGTGTGACAAGAGATACTTCTTTATAAAGAACATCCTTATAACAAAACAATCTACATAACAAACCTGTATTTGAGGTCCCAAAAGGTTCTTATGCATGTAAGATTCTTATGCATGTAATTGTAAAGGTACCATCTTTATAAAGAAATGGTTTTTATAACAAAATAATAATCCGGCCCCCAAGAGTTGGTTATAAGGAAGTTTTACTCGAGTAGCTGACTAAATATTTATCTGAAATTCATACAAAATGGAATCAATAATTAACGGTCCCATTTATTGGTATCAAAAAATAGTTTCCTTCTGCTCTCATTTAAAAGTTTCAATACAATTTCTGAAAAATCAACCTTAAAAAAAATTATTTTTTTAGTTGAGAATAGCTTCCTTACTACGGTACCCAAATTTTTATTTAGCCAAGCATTTAGATGAGGGCAACAACAAAATATAAATATAAATATTTTAATTGACTTAACAACACTGGCACATTCCTGACTTAAAAGATGTAAATTGAAAAAATAAATAATGAAAATTATTTATCAGTAAGACATCACAGACACTTTTAGCTTTGTTATTATTCAAAAAACAAAAACAAACACCATTTGACAATTTCTTCAGAAATACCTCACTAGATTGACAGGCTTGCTCTACTACCTAATCCAGTCACACGGAACGTAGACTACTAAAGTAAACACTCTGTACGAGACCACAGATATTCCAATTAGCGAGTGGCCCCCCCCCGCGCCTGCGCAACGCAACTCAATTAACACGGCTAACCGTTACGGAAAACACTCTAATTAGCGATAACTTTCAGAGAAATGAAAGTAACATCACACGTCGCTCACTTGGGAAGCAAAACACTCATCTTACGTAACCCAATAACTGGGCCTAAAATAAATATACATTATAAGTAGTTTTCCAAGTGTGGCTTCACCATATTTTAAAGTTGTATTGTCTTTGAATTATTGTGTGACAATTGTGAAGTGAACATCACATCATATTAATTAATTAATTAATTCGATAATTAATACCTTAATTAATTAATTGAAGGAACTAATGCATGCTGTGCTAATTAACTTATTACTATATTTTGTATCCTACTATTGTTATTGTTATGTAAAGTCTAGGCCTACTTATTATGTGTGTATACTTATTTGTTATGTAAAGGCCTACTGTATCAGTATGTTGTGTACTGTATGCTATGTATGTAAATTAACAAGTTGTAATGTATGAAACAAATAGCAATGATGCTGCATTGAAGATGACTACTACCATTGAGTTTGTTAAACTAACAAACTCATTGCTGCTACTAAATAAAATAACAACACAACAATTTTACGTTTATTGTCTACTCACTCAGTTAGGAGAACTAAATATCAGTGGGGGACACGATACCATTCGTTATGTGGCTCGTTGCTATAACGGCCGTTACGTCGTCGTTGCTTCTTGTATCCCGGTATCACATTGATAGATCTAAGTCAATTTCCGAAGTAGACATTTACGAAACAGCCTCAACGGAAAGTCGAACCCAGGACCTTCTCTACTGTTTTGTTATTATTGTTATTCCTTTTTCTAAGACTCGGCTTGACCTACACGGTCAATGTGACAGCAGAAAGGATTTTGCATGCATACTTATCTTTATTACTATTGAGTGAATGGTGATAAAATTCAGAAATTAGTAGGTATACGACTAAAACATACATGTGTAGGCCTATGCATATTGCATAATAACTGTGCATAGTGAAGAAATGCATTTAGATAAGACTATTATACACAATGAAATGTCTATAAAACCAAGAATAAAACAAAATGAGTATTAACCAAAATGATACATTTAATTTCATATCATTTCTTAGCTGTGTAGCCAAAATACAAGGTTGTATGTACATTGTCAAGGGGGGTCATACAATACAAACACAGTACAACCTATCAAAACTTCGACAAATAAGCTCTAAACCCAATATTTGCACATAGCATTTATAGTTTAAACTTTAAGAGCTCATCTCTATTAATTATTCCACCACTTGAACGGTAATTGCGAGCGAGTACGGTGGTGGCTACAAGATACACGCACCCAGCAGGTAGGTCGTGTAAAAGTGAAAGCTCGGTGGCCGTAAGTCAAGTACCTACTTGAGAGGAGTGGAGGACTAGATATTTGCATAGGCCGCCGCTTAGCATTCGTAACCTTGCCGCCGTGACTAATCCGAGCTACCATCGCATTGTGACCGCTAACTAACCAACAAGTGGCTGTATTGCCGGCAAGTACGCAAGCAACTATAAAAAACAACATTCAAATAACCAGACTATACTTTACATAACGAGTCCATACATTTGCATAACATTTATTTATGTATTAGCAACACAAAAACAGCCATAGACCATTTTAAATTGTGTGCATCTAAATCCAAACAAGTATCAAAATTCTAAACTAATAACCAACTAATTAGTTAATTAATTAGGTAGCTAATACTAGCTATCAATCTAAAGTAAGAAATAACTAATTCTAAAAAAGGCACAGCGAACAAATAAAGAGGAAAAAAGAGAAAAAATGTGTGTTAATAGAATTAGATGCAGCAGTAGGACAGAATCAATGATGACAGATTCATCACCAGTCAATCGTTATAAGTGCAGTAGCTATGATTCTATTTAAATTATCGTTATTATTAATTTAATAAAATACAACGTGTAACAACACGCAGAGTTACGTAACATGTTTTACGACCGCCAATGAATGTTTATAAACACGATGTATTAACTGTAGTAAGTGTGATTAGTTGCAGCATTATGGTTTAGAACGGCACCACACAAACGTGATATAAAATATAAATAGAATTGAAAAACTCCCAGCTGTAAATAGAATTTAAAAAAATCATTTCCTGTGTGTTTTAACTGTGGGGAGAATATGCTGTATAAGTAGGGTGCTTATCCTATCAACTACACAAGCTTGTTGTCATTTGACAAACTGCTTTTATAGTTTTTTTTATATTTTAAGTGTTTTTTTTTTTTTTTTTTTTACTTTTTGGATCATTATGATGGGTAATCTAAATGTATTCTTCAATGTCAACTTCAATGTCAACTTCAATGAACAGAATACATTCTGGCTTCAAATATTATTTATGCTTTGTGGCAAGATATTGATAATAAAATGCTGAGATATTTGCATAACTTTACTTAAAAATTATTGATATTGGTAGACTAGTTATATATAAAACAAAATTTAAAAAGTCCAGGAGGTTCTTCAGTGAAAAACTATTTTAATTTGAATACATGTATAGTAACTACAACTATCAGAAAATAAAATGCAAATATTCTAATGTCAAAAAGCTAAGTTCAAGGCTAGCCAGTGATCGAAGGGACAATTCGTTCGTCGACAAATTGCGTATCTACGGACCATAATCTGTAATCTAAAGTCTAAACGATTACATTAGAGCTGTCATAGCAATGAAGCACAAAACATAATACATGTTGTAATTGAGTGGGTGGAGTGTAAATACTGTACAAATGTATTTATTGATTTTATCTATTTATTTATTTATTTACATGTTTGGGGGTGGCCTCCGATCGCGTCCGTATAAAGTAAGTGCTTCAATCTACATTATTTTGATACTGCTACATACACGTGCCCCCTGGTTTTGCTAAACGATCGGAGAAAAGATGCCTATCTCAGCGAGTAGAGACACAACGCAAAAGAGAGAGCCAACATGTCCTTCTAAGGGCAAAGTAAATTTTATGTTCTGGAACGCGGGTGGAATATCCCTAGACAAATATACAGAATTTAAGAAGATGATTTTCATAAATGATATCGACGCATTCGCTATAACCGAAGCAGGAACTATTACCGATAATGACAACCTAGGAAAAGCAGACGTGACAGGATATAACATATATTGCCTTCCACGAGCGAGACAAATCTCCTCAGGTATAATCGTTGGGGTTAAGAAGGAACTAACCACAAAATTTAAGATTATCCATGAGATGCAAGATGATGACAAGATAGAAGTGGCACAACTTGAATTGTGGAAAAACAGGACTAAAACAAAATACATCATAACATACAACCCACCACTGAACGAAACCAAAGTATTAGACCTTATAGTGCTGGATAAGAACACAATAGTGGTGGGGGATTTCAATGCTCCTAATAAGCTTTGGAACTATAAGGAAACAAACAAGGTTGGAAGCATTATAGAAGATTTTTTGGATTCCAACCCTGTAATGCTACTGGAGGGAACGCCATCACCTTACACATTCCTCTCATATAGAGGCTTTCAATCAAGACCAGACCTGGCGTTTTGCCACTCAAACATCTACGACAGTGTCAAACAAGAAAATCTGGAATCCCCATCTGGGGCTGGACACAAAGTGGTATTAATCACCAGAGAGAAAGCTATGTGGGAAGAGAAGGATGTAAGAGTTCGGTGGAACTTTAGGAAAGCAAAGTGGGCAGAATACAGAAGTTACACTGAAGAAAGGTTTAGTAATAGAGCAATGGCAGAGGAAATAAACCAAGAGAGTAAGGAGATCAACGAAATAATGCAAGAAGCTGCGGAAAAGTATATTCCAAGAGGAAAGGTAAAGAAATATAAACCATTCTGGAATGAAAACCTACAGAGAAAGAAGAAGGCAAGAGATGATGCTAGAAAAATAGCTGAAATGACAGGAGACATGCAGGATATGATAAAACTGAGGAAGGCACAAGCAGTGTTTAAAAAGGAAGTAATCGAAAGCAAACGAAAGACTTTCCATGAGTTCGCAGAGAAAATAGACTACCGAAAGGACGGGGCTAAGGCACATAATTTTTTCTCGACAATGTGTAACAAAGACAAGAAACACGAACGAAACGAACCTATTGAATATAAAAATAACCAGCTAGTTACAGACACGGACAAAGCTGAAGCCTTCTGTCAACACCTAGCAAAGGAGAGTAACATGAATCAGAAACATACAAGAGTGGTAAACCAAAAATACAAGGATGATAGGCTCAATCCCTACAATGGCCCCTTCCTTTTGTATGAACTTGATGCTGCCTTAAGTCGGCTTAAATATAAAAAATCCCCTGGAATAGACCTAATACACCCGGAATTTCTGAAGAATCTTGGGAGACATGGAAAGGAAACAATCTTGAGGCTTTGTAATGAAACATGGGAAGGAAATATACCTGATAGCTGGAGAAAAGCAGAAGTGATCCCCATACTGAAGAAGGGTAAGGACAGTAGCAAGATTGAAAGTTACAGACCCATTTCACTTACTAGCATGACTGCAAAAGTAATGGAACATATGGTAAACTTCAGATTGAACAACTATCTGGAATCTAAGGAGTTGCTGTCACCACATCAAGCTGGATTCCGTAACAATCGCAGCACTGTCGACCAGATAGCATATCTAATGCAGGATGTGAAGGAAGGTTTTAATAAAACATTATCAACCCTGGCTGTACTGGTGGACTTCAAAGCAGCATTTGACAAAGTATGGCGAGGCAAACTACTACAGAAGATGTATAACATACAAATACCAGAAAATATATATAGATGGATAAAGAACTTCATAAGCCAACGATTTATTAGGGTCAGGTACAACAACAAGAGATCAAAGTTCAGACAAACAAGGGCAGGAGTCCCTCAAGGTGCAGTATTGAGCCCAACCCTCTTCAATATACTAATAAATGACCTGGCAGAGTATATTCAAACAAGAAGTAAAGTGAAGGTGAAAATATATGCGGACGATGTGGTAATGTGGTACTGTGGAAGAGACGAGGATGAAATTGAGAAAGAGATGAACAAAGCACTGAAGGCATTGGAAGAATGGTCAACACTCAACGGAATGGTAGTGAATGAACAGAAGACAGTGTACGACTACTACACAACTAGGCATTCGATCCCCAATTTTCAACTTAAATATGCAGAAACAACTCTTAAAAAGGAAGACAATCCTACATACTTGGGAATGACATTAGATCAAAAAATGAAAAGGACAAATCAAATAGAAAAGATGTGTGCTGCAGGTAAAAGAAGGCTGAATTTAATCAAGAGAGTGGCAGGAGTGCAATGGGGAGCAAATGAGGAGACACTAAAAACCACGTATAAGACATACGTTAGACCACTCCTGGAATATGGTAGTTCACTACTTATTACAGCTTCA
This sequence comes from Isoperla grammatica, assembly GCA_945910005.1. Lineage (NCBI taxonomy): Eukaryota > Metazoa > Arthropoda > Insecta > Plecoptera > Perlodidae > Isoperla > Isoperla grammatica. Next base: position 45,018,763 of record OX246744.1, read on the forward strand.
AAAGGAGCAAAGGAGAAACTGGACAGGGTACAAAACCAAGCCCTACGGATAATCACAGGCGGTGTGAAGACAACCCCAATTGCAGCAATGGAAGCAAAAACAAACATCCCACCTCTGGAGGCAAGGCGAAACAGAGCGGCAGTACACCTACACGAGAAGCTAATACGGATGGACAGCACAGTATGGGACAGGGAACCTTATGAACATCTAAAGACCCAAAAAACATTCATCACAGTTGTGGAAGAGGTAAAGAAGGACCTAATTGGACACTTACAGCACACAACTAGAGAGAATATCCCACTACCCAACATAAATATCGCCATACTAGATGTCCCCCATGAACTGACTGTGGTAGGATTGGACAAGACAAAGGCAGCATACACAGGGGAGGAAATTAGAAGATTGGCGACAATGCATATCCATAAATACTACCCAGAGAACGAGTGGCTACATGTCTATACAGATGGTTCAGCAACACCAGGGGAAGGTCAGGCAGGTGCTGGAATATATTGCAGAGAGTTCGAAGAGTCCCATCCTGCTGGAGAGAATGGTAGTAATTATGATGGCGAGCTGACGGCTATAGGTAAAGCCCTACACAAAGTAAAAGACTGTAGCTACGATAGGATTGTCATACTAACGGACTCAAAAGCAGCTATACAAGCCATAGCCAGCAAGAAAGAAGTGGACTCTGAGGTAAAACATTGTAAACTACAGATTCTAAGACTACAAAATAAAAACAAACTGATAACTCTACAATGGATACCATCACACTGCAGCATATACGGAAACGATAAGGCCGACTATCTGGCCAAACGAGGAGCCAGAATGCCGCAACTGCCAAAACCTTTAACCCTCGAGTCTATGAAAGCACATGTAAATGCTGCAGCCACTAAGAAGATCAGGCAGGACTGGGTAGAGAAAGGTAGAAACAAGCCATGGCAGGAATATACCATGAGTTCAAAAAGGCCCACCAACCATCTTCCACGGCAAATTGAAACGGCCCAGTTCAGGCTTAAAACGCAGCACGATCTTCTAGGGAAGCATCTCCACCGAATAGGGGTGTTTGAGACGAGTACCTGCAAGCTGTGTGGAAATGGGGAGCAGGATAGGAGCCACCTGTTTGTATGTCCAAAACTGGCAGGGGAACGTGACGCAATGCCGAGCGGCATGAAGAGGGTGGAGAAAGAAGCGTGTCTCTACTGGTTGACCAGATCCAGCATGATGGCATGATAGCCAAATGTGGGCATTTGAGAAGAAGAAGAAGAAGAAGAAGACATGTAAAGGAAAAACCATCCTCCTTTGTAAATCATTTTTATAACAATAGGATAGTCAAGAAATATGTTCTTGACAAACCCATGTATCATCTGGATGAGTATATTAAATCCTAAGGGCATCAAGGTCAGTACATCAGGTCCACAAAACTAGGGCTACATTTTATTTATACATGTATCCTATTTCTTTGGAATGTGCTTGTGCCAGGTATTACTTATGGTGTAATTGCAATATAATTTTTAACTAATTTATTTGTTTACTGTTCTTCTTGTATTTTATGTATTGTGTATTATTGTATGTACTTTTGTATGTACGTATTATATATTCTGACAAAACCCAAATTAATGTACACTGATAACGGTGAATAAACTTGATTTGATATGATCTGGATAAATAAAAATAAAGAGTCAGAACTAGAAACATGCAAGAGTGCCACCATACGCCCACTCAGCCAACTGTCAATATCACACACACACACACAACAAACAGGTTTCAAGAATCCATTGTGCGATTCGAAGCCGGCAAATAAACGCGCTAAATGTGGTCGTCTCAAGCGCACACACGCACACACACACACACGCACAATGCAACAAGGTCGCCCACGTAGCATTGCAGGTCTTGCTCGCTCGTACGACCGGGGGCGTTCCGGCTGGTCAGAGGGTCACCCAGTATGGACTTGATACATACAGTAGTGGCAACTAGCAACTAGCAAGCAATGCACATGTATGTATGTATGTATGTATGTATGTATGTATGTATGTATGTATGTATGTTGTACAGCTCTCCATAGAGAGGGAAAACAATTTATTGTCTGCTGTTAACTGACCACAAGGATCCAGCATACAGAAAACGTCGAAACTATTTCTTTGACGTTTCGACGTTTTCTGTCTGAATTCTTTTATATGTAAACTCAAATTTTATCTATGAGACCCCTGCAGCCACCAACCAGGTAAGCTGTTGGGTTCCCTATATTCTTACCCCCTTCTTGCATATATCTAGCAGTTTGGCCCCTCCTACCACTCACCCGTATACATGTCGTAGACTCTGTCAGCGTTCTCTTCCAGCTCCTTCTGCTGACGCTCCAGCTCCCTCATCCTGATCTCCCGAGCCTCCGCCCTCGCCTGCCCTCGTGCGTTACTCACCCGTATACATGTCGTAGACTCTGTCAGCGTTCTCTTCCAGCTCCTTCTGCTGACGCTCCAGCTCCCTCATCCTGATCTCCCGAGCCTCCGCCCTCGCCTGCCCTCGTGCGTTACTCACCCGTATACATGTCGTAGACTCTGTCAGCGTTCTCTTCCAGCTCCTTCTGCTGACGCTCCAGCTCCCTCATCCTGATCTCCCGAGCCTCCGCCCTCGCCTGCCCTCGTGCGTTACTCACCCGTATACATGTCGTAGACTCTGTCAGCGTTCTCTTCCAGCTCCTTCTGCTGACGCTCCAGCTCCCTCATCCTGATCTCCCGAGCCTCCGCCCTCGCCTGCCCTCGTGCGTTACTCACCCGTATACATGTCGTAGACTCTGTCAGCGTTCTCTTCCAGCTCCTTCTGCTGACGCTCCAGCTCCCTCATCCTGATCTCCCGAGCCTCCGCCCTCGCCTGCCTCCGGGCGGCCAACCTCGCCTCCGCCTGGAACAATACGAGACTCACGTGAGAACACGACGAGAGACACACACACCACACTCGAACACTTCCACAAGCTTTTCACGCGGCATTTGAAATATTTAGGTGGCTCGTTGGCCCAGTGGTTAGCATCCCTGCTTCCAATGCAGAAGGTCCCGGGTTCAAATCCCGGTTCAGGCAGAAGTTTTTTAACTTCTATTAAGGATTCAGTTCTATTACTTCTTGTCTTAGGAATATAAGTAAACGGTGACTTTGGAGCCGTCCTAGCAACGAAACACTCAATACATTCAAAGTTGTTCTGAATCGGCCTTGTTGATTCTGGCATCTGTCCGCAGGTGTTCGCACTGTCCAATCACTGATTTCATATATAATGACATATCGATCTTTGATTGGTTATCGCTCACTCGTCGATGGTGTTCAAAACCTACAGGGTTGGTTTAGTCGCTTTAAATTAAAGTCCCCCACTGCAAATCAGTTTCGTTACTGAGTGGGTAGACTCTAACTGAGAATGTATTTATTTTATTTATTTATAAAATAATAAATCGCCTTATTTCCATGTTATCTCTTTGGAGGTACAGTCATACTTTAAGTGCTATTTTTAAACTGATTTTCAGTGGAGGACTTAAATTTAAAGCGACTAAACCAGCCCTGTAGGCTCCACACACCATCGACGAGTGAGCGATAACCAATCAAAGATCGATATTTCAAATATGAAACACATGAATCAGGGATCGGGCAGTGCGAACACCTGCGGACAAATGTCACAGAATCAACAAGGCCGATTCAGAACAACTTTGAATCTATTGAGTGCTTCGTTGCTAGGACGGCTCCAAAGTCACCTTTGAAAGTCAGTATTGTTAGTCTTGGATGTGTCAGTACTGTCAAAGTGTGTAGTCTCGTTACGACAATAGGTAGCACGCATGGGTACAAGCAGGGTTGCATAACACTAGCCTCGTTGTGGCAACAACGTGTGGGTGATGTTGAAACAAGGAACGTTGTCCACCGTAGCCTTGGAAGAGCCTAGCACCACTTATCAGGCTTACTCAACTCTTTATTCGAACACACTCGGTAACAAAGTAGTCAGGTGTAAATTCTTTGTAGTTGATTATCTTTGGGATTCTCCTTTACTCTTTGCCACAGGTCACCATATCAGATTATCAGATACAGTAAAAATTCTTTATGTCTTCATAACAAAATGATCTATATTATCCTTATAACAAAGTGTTTTTGAATGTGAATGTAACACTGTTATAAAGAAATATTACTTATAAAACAAAATAATATTCTTGTCAGTCTTGAGAAAGCCACCAACATGGGTGGCGAAACGTCGAGTGAAAACTCTATACCGACACGACGAAATAACCCAGAAGAAAATAATCTGTTCCCTCCAACAACTTAATATTCTTGTCCCCGAAGAGTTTGCTATAAAGAAGTAAGTTTATAAAGAAGTATTAATATAATCCATAATTGGACCTTTATTGTTGTTAGTAGCCTTATACATATTTACCGAAGTTCATAACACTGGGCCTTAGTCAAAAATGTTTAATAATAATATATAATAATATTAGTTTATTGTCATAACTATTTGGCGTTCTTGACAATGGGCAAGCAGGGTCTCCACACTACCACACCATACCATTCCATTGACCATTCCATTACCATTTCCATAAAAAAGCTAATCGTAACAATTGAATGCAAATACGATTAAATCATGCGGATTTTTTTAACCTAACGATTATCGATTATCGATTTTCATTTTTAAACTGTACTGCATCCGTAGTAAAATAGGAACTTGAACTTTTTACAAAATTATTTTCTAAGTTGATAACAAAATTCGGTTTTCTGTGTCAATCAATTACTATCAAATAATTAATTAAATTAATTTAAAGTCGAATAAATATTTAAAAGAAATAATTTCTAATAATTAAAGAATCAACACGATGATAAAGTGAACTATTTTTAATTTCAAACATTCATTTATGATTAATTGATCCCTTTTTATTATTCGAGAAAGTACGATTACAACTTTTAAAACGTCCTTCCAGAAAAGAGCTGGCATAAAAAATGCACTCATAATTGCACCAGTGTGTTATAAACATGATCTGTGATACATGTCAGCCTCAGGAAGGCCTATTACAAAGATCTCACACATTACTGTACCAGCATATTATGCATTAAATTAGCAGTGATGCAATCACAGCCGTCACTATGGATGGAGGTCTAAAAATAACACTGATATGTAGGATCCGTTATGGCCTGACATTCAAATCTAGGTCTGCAACATGTTACACACTGTACAGATAGATCATATCAGTAAGCATTTACATTTACTAGTTATAGACAAGTTTTCATTAGACTCTACTGTTGAATGGAGTAGTAGAAACAATTATTCTCCCCCCCCCCCCCCCCCCCCTGTGTACTTTACTCTAAAACCCTGTTAACTTTACTCTAAAACAGAAGTTACCAACTTACTAACAAGAAATAATTTGTTTACTTATTTAATGGATATTTATTTATTATAAAATAACGAATTCAGACAAATTAGCCAGAATTAAATATGTGGATTTGTGTATACTTTGACATACTGATCACAAAAAATTGATAAATTACCTAAAAAAAAACAAAAAAAAGTCTGATTCAATAAATCGATTTGTTCAAGTGAAATGTGTTGATGTTATTAATAATAGTTAAACTATTAATTTCAATGTGCAATCGTGGACGGTACAGTAGGCTACATAGAAAAACAAAGCATTGCACGAATAATAATAACAGCATAGAGCAATAACTAGGCTACACCCTAAATTTGGTCCAGGTTTGAGAAACAAAAGAATGCACGAAGGCAAGGGTATATTATCCCTTTGTTGTGTGAGCGGAGCGGTATCTGGACAAAGAGTTTGGGCGGGAACAATAGATTCCGAGCCAGGGTTGAGAAAACCCGGTTTTTTACCCACCACAGGTGGATTTTTCAGGGTTTGTGGTGGTTTTTGCTCACTCGTTGATAGTGTTCGGAGGGTTAGTTTAGTCGCTTTACCACTGAAAATCAGTCTTGTTACTGAGTGTGTAGACTCTATAAATACGAATTTATTTATTTATTTTCGGAAATTATAGAATAAAAACGTGTTAAACCAACGTTACAGGTAACCAACGGAAGGTCTTAAATTATCCCCAATGGACCTGTTTAGATTAGATGGTAGGAATTAACGAAGTAGAAAATGAAATTGTCACCTTGGACTCGGCTGTGTCGTAAGCATCAGAATACTTTCGTTGGGGCAACTATACAATGGTGTTGCCAACTAGATTCCAATCCACGCCACTTGTAAGAGTAGAGACACAATTAAGACCGATCACTTGCGGCTAAACGGGCGGCCAATTTATTAAACGTTACAACAATTAACGACGAGAGTTTCTTTATTGTTTTTTTTCGACGTTTCGAAGACGTATCACACTTTTCATCTTTCGAACCCTGCAACCTCTCAGCTACAGCTACAGCCTGTCAGCTACAGCTACAGCAACTACCTGTCAGCTACAGCTACAGGTGTCGTAGAGAGATGAGCTACAATCATGTTCCGTAGATACAGCAACTGTAATAAAAGTTTGCTTAGAACCCGCATAGCGATCGAAGCCAGATTCTCCGGAACAAACCTATAGCTATTAAATTGCTATTTATTTCATATGATTGTTGATACATGGTCGATCGAACAGTAAATGATGTTGTGTGTGTAAAATATATATTATAACAGTTTCATAAAAGTTTGTTCCGTCGGCCGCGGTCGGTCTGGGCTCGATCCCCAGTCAGGGCAAACATGTATTACAATTGCTACATCTCCATATAATATATATACGAAATACGGTTTCACTATGAGGTTATTATGATGGTAAATAATAATAATAAGGGCCAGTCTTACAATCTCCTAATAAGAAAGTTATTTGTAGCAATTAAGCTATTTGGAGGATTTCAAGGGTTTTGATTGGTTGTTGCCATGGAGACAATGAGATATTCGACGAATAAATAGTTATTGGGACATTGTAAGACTGAACCTAATAATAATAATAATAATAATAATAATAATAATAATAATAATAATAATAATAATCATCATAATAATAATCATATAATAACAATAAAAAAAAAAAATAATAATAATAATAATAATAATAATAATAATAATAATAATAATAATAATAATAATAATAATAATAATATTTATTTCTCAAAGAAAAGGGCGAATGTTACTATATAAGACAGAACCCCAACCCCCAAAAGTCCAAATATCTTTCCGAGTGCCCGCCCAGCAAGTGGTTGGGCGTGGGTTCGACCCCCAGCGTCTTATGTACCATCATATCTATAACAAGAGCACGCCGTGCATGACGTCACGACCCACAAGGCCAACCCACGGCCACCCCGACACTTGGAACACTCAACAAACAAATCGCACCGAACTACTTTGCATAGAAATACCCGCGACAACACAATCTCTGTATGTATTGTCCGTCGTGAGGACGGATTACGAGGGACCAACGTAGGCGGCTTGGCTTGTATTCTTTATACTCGCGTGACGTCACTGACATTGTTGGCGGCCATATTGCCGTACATACCCGTGCACTACATTGGCTGGAATAAGGGCGGAATGCAGAGTCGAGTGATTTGTTTATTGTCGCTATGGAGTTTGTTCTTCTTATGGAAAATAGCATAATAGGGAATATGCGTCATCTTTTTTTAGCATTTTACTAGATTAGGATTAACTTCCTGAATACAAAAATATTTTATTTTGATGACATAGGATAAAATTTCATTTATAAAAACGAGCTGAAAGTTTCACACATATTTATGGCGGGAAAAAAGGGGCATACGTCACTTTCCCTGTATCAGCAATCAACCAATCATGAACTGATAAATAAAATAACGCTTATTTGGAAATTATCATATCTAAAATCATATAAAATCGAATTAATGCCTAGTACGCCTAATAATTAATTATTGACGCCCAATTTCTATAAAAACAATAATACCAAACCTATTTTCATAGAATATCAGTAAATAATGGGTGTTGTTATTCATATAAAGCAGACTTGACAACGGCTTGAGTACAAATTTTGACAAGGTTAGCTTGATGACCTTGAAAATTTGATTGTTTCGTCTAGGAAGCGGTGGCAAAATCCAAGGAGGTTATATGCAAAGTCATTCATATAAGCAGTGATTTACAAGGATTGTGACGTCACATACCGTTTAAAAATAATAGTGCGGGAAACAGATAATCAAAATCTTTGAACATTTATAGAAGTATAATGAGTTAATTTTAAAACTTTTAAATTAGGTTTCTGATGTCTTCAGATGAATAACAATATATTCCACGTACTTTCAGAGCTGTAGAAAATTCATGCACATTCCCTATTATAAGAACCTAGTAATTGGACTGTACACTGTTCCTTGTCAACCACACTCAGTGTGGTTTCGCCTGTTGAAGAGCTCTGATCAGGGTTCGAAATTTGCGTTTTAATTTTATGTTGTGACAAGGAACAGTGTACAGTCCAATTACTAGGTTCTTATAACGTTTTACATGTTCTACTAGGAAAACGCTCTGTTTGACGCGTTGATAAGCGAGCGCGTCCATATCTACGAACGTTCTGGCGAAAAGATCTCAAAGCTAATAAAAACAACAATTAACAACAATTCAAGAATGTGCATTTCAAAATTTTTTCTAATTTCCATAGCTTTTATACTTCCCGATATTGTTGAATGCAGTGCAATTTGCGTTGCTAAGAATTTTCGTTGTCATTCTGTCTAGTGTTTTCGCGGCGGTCCGCTACCGTTACTAACAGTTATTGAGTGTAACTTTGTAACTTTTCGAACGATTTTGCCTCAAAACTATACACCTTAAATCCACATCGAGGCTTGTGGATGGTCCAAATTTCAAGTTGATCGGACTTTCCGTTCGACCGCTATCGACAGACATAAAAACAAAACAAAAAACAAACAGAATGAAGTGCCATAAGAGTCTCGTGGAGACGCTCGCTTAACTATGTTTCCGTTTTAATTAATACTAGGAAAACGCTCTGTTTGACGCGTTGATAAGCGAGCGCGTCAATATCTACGAACTTTCTGGCGAAAAGATTTGAATGCTAATACAAACAACAATTAACAACAATTCAAGAATGCGCATTGCAAAATTTTTTCTAATTTCCATAGCTATTATACTTCCCGACATTGTTGGATGCAGTGCAATGTGCGTTGCTAAGCATGTTCGCTGTCATGTTTTCGCCGCGGTCCGCCACCGTTACTAACAGTTATTGACAGCAATAGAAATGTAATTTCTGCCTCTAATACATATTGGATCGCGTTTACATTAGTATATTCGTGACCGGACAAAAATTTACTATAAGATAGCCATCTCACATTTTGCCATTACTGCGTTTTAGAAAAATATTTTCGAGTAACTTTCGTGTAACTTTGCCAATATTTATCAGATCGCCATTACATTAACATATTCGTGACCGGAAAAAACTGTAGAAAAATCTGGCTATCTCACATTTTGCCGCCATTTTGTTTCAGAAAAATATTTTGCAGTCACTATGGTGTAACTTTGTAACTTTTCGAACGATTTTGCCTCAAAACTATACACCTTCAATCCACATCGAGGCTTGTGGATGGTCCAAATTTCAAGTTGATCGGACTTTCAGTTCGACCGCTATCGACGGACATAAAAACAAAAAAAACAAAAAAACAAAAAAACAGAACGAAGTGCCATAAGAGTCAAGTGGAAACGCTCGCTTCGCTCGCTTAACAACAATCCCATAGAAACAAATCCTGTACTTAACTTGACACTTTGTGCATACGACTCGTACCCCTAGGGGCGCCGTTGTTGCCAGGTAACAAACAGTTCTTCCCATGGAAAACAAATCCCTAGCAACAACGGGCGCCCCTATGGGTAGGGGACGACTATGAACACTGTTGTACTTGTATAGGTAAACCAACAAATGAGCATATTGACAGCTCGAATGACGTAACACATTTTCCTCTCCATAATGGCCGCTATATACAACACAATCTCTGTATTGTCGTGCGGATTATGACTCATGTCGTGTTTAAACGTAACCGGCTTGTATTGAACTGAAATACCAGTGACGAAGTTATTTCTTTCCTCCTCGCAGTGGCGAAACACACGAACAATGTCAACAGGGCCCGGTTTACCATCGCAACAACTGGTTATTATAACTTAGTTATAACACAAGCGGAAATAATAAATTAACATATTAAGCGCAACGTAAAATTGGAATTCTGAAAAAAAAATATTTTCCGAAACATTTAGATAATTTTCATATAAAGTATTTGTTGTTTGGTTTGAAGAGATAGATGGATAGACAGCTCGGAATGCGAGACATTGAAAGTATTTTTATTTTTTTTATTTTCTTTCGAACAAAAAATACTTGGGTACATCATAAAGATTCTGGAATTAAACAGAAGTAATATATTATTAAGGACTGATGTGGTTACACAGTTAAACCTTGTAAATGCTGACGTCATAGATGAGTGAGTCGGAGCCAATCAGCGGGCGGCTTTAGGAAATACTGACATTTGATTTATGAAGTCAGCATCCATAAAGTTGACGTGGAGCAACTTTACATGGGCCCATTTCTCGAGCCCGTACGTTAATTTGTCTCGAATACGAGCTATACTCTCATGGGTACCCGGTACGAACTATATAAACTATACAACTATATACCAACCCGCATACAAGTAGTTATGTAGGCTATTCTATATTTATCTACAAACCGGACCCCGCCAGTGCAAATCTAATGGACTAGGCCTATAGTTAGTTAATTACTTTTGGCTGGAGCCTGGAATTCTAACCGTCCCTTACACCTGGGGCGCCCGTTGTTGTTGTTGTTTGCATGTTAAACAGAAAACAAATCCATAGCAACAATGAATGGGTGCTCTAGGTATAGGTCCGCCGACTATGAATTATTCCAACCTAAGGTTCGAAAATTCGATGAGCCCCCCCCCTCCCCCACCCCCGCCATTCGAGATGCGCATTTCCTGTTCGATAAGATTATAGTTAATATTTTCCAGAGTTATTAATTTTTTTTACAAGCAAATGACGTCATCGGTGGGCTTGGCTGCGACACTAGACAAGGTTCGTCCACCCCCCGTCTGTCTGTCTGTCTGTCTGTCTGTCTGTAGACATACAAGGAAGATTACGACAACGTGCGCAAACATTAGCTTAGCGGCCACGCTACAGGTCTCTCACAGCAAGAAGTAAGATGGTATCAGGACCGCCCACATTTAGTTTCCAACTTAACAAGCGCGAATCACTGACGTTTTTTACGATTATCTAGTACAATTTGGTTGCGGTAAGTTTTAGGAACTTGCAAGCAGGTAATCGGGAAAAACGTTACAGTGATTCACACTTGTTACGTTGGAAACTGAATGTGGGCGGTCCTGATACTATCTTGGTGTGAGAGACCTTTATGAGAGATTGCGAACACTACCGCACCTTGGATAGGACAACATCACACAAGATAAACACTAGACTAGGTACTGGATTCACAAAGGTGGCCGATTCATGAGTGTTGTCTTACATAATATGCGAGCAATAGCTGGCATGTTAAATAGGCCTACACATACTTTAACCATTCTTTTTTTTTTTTTATTAAAAAAATCACTCGATAATTTACATTGACATCCATGTTAGTAACCCAAGTTCTTTAAACCATCTGGAACTAAATTATAGAAGTTTTTTTTTTTTTACAATTTTGATGTTTGTAGGCTAATTTAATTAATAATGTATAATTATTATTGTAAAAACAATCGTAAAGATTACAAGATCTGACAGTTTTATTAAAATTCATCATTTTAGCTGATACAAAAGCAAATAGCCCTAAATATTTAGTTGGAAGTGATCATACCGGGCATTAGTCCCCAGCAAACAGCTCTACGGGTGGACGAACCAACATCGTAAGACAAACTTCTTGGGCTGGCAGGTGGCGCAAGTTTGCCGCCATAAGTCGCGTCTAGACCGCTACGGAAACTCTCGTATCTCCCACTTCCGTCGCCGCGCGGACGCCCAGCACATGATCACTCGCCTTCACAACGTTATATCGTCGAGTGAGTAATAGAGTATATTAGTGTGACGTCACGATTCCCGTGTCAACCAATGACGAACCGTATTTGTGACTCCAAACAATCATGACAGTTGATAGTTGACAGATAGTTTTGTTTTTGCAAACATTGTAGCGAGGGTTATCCGTTCAGATATTTCGTTTTTCTTAACACGAAACAGTGAAAAAGAAAGTGATTAAACTGATAAGTCAAGTATTGTAATGATACAATTACTACTTTAAATAATAACAACGTTTCAGGAAAGTTGTTTGGAGTCAGATAGCTCGTCCGCCATTTAATCTGACGTGGACGGCGTCTACCGCCTTTTACTGCCCAACATACTTTAGTCGGGTAGTAGAAGTTCGCCAAGCGACGCGATGACGGAGCCTGATTGGTCGGCTACTTCGCCGAAGATATACGAAGACAGCCGAAAACTCCGTCATCGCGTCGCTTGGCGAACTTCTACTACCCGACTAAAGTATGTTGGGCAGCATAAGGCGTTAGACAAACTGCCGATTGCGTTGCGACTCTACCCTATATTACTCACTCAACGTTTATAATATATACCATTCGGTTCGATTATAGCATCATTTTACTGCCATATAAAAATAACATTTATTTATTTAATGTTTATACTATTCAGTTATAAAAACTGATTTACAAAAGAGGACAACAAATAGAACTATACTATGCAAACAATTAATAATAATGAAATCATAAATACAATTATACATCTTATTTTGATTTAAGTTGTACGGTAACAACCCTACAGATGCTTTCGGGTGATTCAGGGCAACCAGCGAGTCCAGACCAATCCAATAGAGATAAGAATCAACTATACTAGACATTTCAGACAGTAAGGTATAATTAAATATAAAACCAACCGGATGTCTATTACCACCACGGATGCCTATTACCACCACGGATGCCTATTACCACCACGGATGCCTATTACCACCACGGATGTCTATTACCACCACGGATGTCTATTACCACCACGGATGCCTATTACCACCACGGATGTCTATTACCACCACGGATGCCTATTACCACCACGGATGTCTATTACCACCACGGATGCCTATTACCACCACGGATGTCTATTACCACCACGGATGCCTATTACCACCACGGATGTCTATTACCACCACGGATGCCTATTACCACCACGGATGTCTATTACCACCACGGATGCCTATTACCACCACGGATGTCTATTACCACCACGGATGTCTATTACCACCACGGATGTCTATTACCACCACGGATGCCTATTACCACCACGGATGTCTATTACCACCACGGATGCCTATTACCACCACGGATGTCTATTACCACCACGGATGTCTATTACCACCACGGATGCCTATTACCACCACGGATGCCTATTACCACCACGGATGCCTATTACCACCACGGATGTCTATTACCACCACGGATGTCTATTACCACCACGGATGTCTATTACCACCACGGATGCCTATTACCACCACGGATGTCTATTACCACATCACACAAAAAGGCTGCGGGATTCTCGCAAACACCAATTCTGTTTCGGACCCTTACGAATCGATATTATGGTGTACACTGTACAGCATTCTTCAGATAATGACTTAAAAAAAAAAAAGCAGTTATTTCGCGCTAATTAAATACTGAGACTATTCAAGAATAGAATTCAATTTTACCCATCGGCATAAAACGAAATGATGATTGTGGGCTCGGTCGAGTTAAAAGTGAAATGTTAGCGAGTGTGCGGAGTACAGACCGGACACCCCAGGGCTCGTGAGTAGTCTGGTGTAATGGCGGGCAGCACGCTATATCACCATTACATCTCGGTACATGAGATGCTAAATTTCCGTCACTTTAACATTCTCAGAAGAGACGGTCTATTTTAGAGGGACTCCCCGGTAAAGGCAACCCAAGACAACCTTACACATGCTTTCGTCACAGGCGAGGCACTCATAGCCAACCAGCGAACCGCCCGAGACAATAGCGCGCAAATACCGATCGCTGATTGCCTAGGAATACCCCGGATGTGACGAAAGCATATGTAAGGTATAGTCTTGGGTTGCCTATACCTGCTTGTCACTGCACCAACCTCGCTTGGAATGTGCCTAGACAAAGCCGGTCAACAGACGCGCTGATGGTATCACTAGAATACCAGAGACATGAGAAGGAGATGCAACTAGATTTGTGTCATTATTTTTTATATTCATGTTATTTATTTAGTTTTATTATTTTTGTATTTAGGTTATTATAATAATAGTGACTCGGGCCGAGAAAGCCCACAACAAGTTGTAGATTTAGGTTGGTAGTTGTCACACTCGTCGCTCGTTGTCTGTCAACGGGAATCGAACCGGCGACCTCCCGGACTAGGGTATCGCGTGTTACCTCTTATCGGTGACGGTGTTAACACGACCAAGCCAAGGCCAAACACCAGGTTGCTCTAGCTAGAGCAATTAGTGTTCGTTTACTCCGCGCACAGTGGCACGTTCTGTGCAGAGTACGTTGAGTGAACATAAACACGACGTGATCCCATGTTATACAACAGTATAAGCTGCACTTGGGCACATCCACATATTGGACTTGTAATAGTAGCTTCGTTACTGGACCTGGAGCCCGATTCTGTATGGGCGACGATAAATTTATCAGCGGTTTTAGTCGTTACTGAAGGCGAATGCAAGGCGGTGATTGGCTCATCGTCTGCTTCCAACAACTGAAACCGGTGATAAACGTATCGCCACCCAAACAGAATCAGGGCGCTGAATCAGCTAACAAATCAACGTACTAATGAAATAGCCACGGAAGAAGGCGGTGGGCGGCCATTTCAGCCTTTGAGTTTCGGATTTTGTCATTGTTCACATTGTTGTGGTGACTGTTGATGTGTAATTGCTTAGCGATAGGGGCTAAAATGTCCGAGAATGTCAAAAACTGGAAATGAGAATCGCAGACGCGTATTCTAACTAGGTTGCACATCCGGATGGTTGTGAGTCCATGCGCGGTAGCACGTTGCAGAAGTCAACCAATATATAGATAGTAAGATAGAGCATTGAAAACACTTCAAAGAACATTTTTCCCCCACAAATCATACTTGATTAATAACTTCTTTGTTTGTACAAAAATTTAGCGTGTAGGAAAACAAAATATATCTCCAAACTTTCAATAATAGAAAATAATGAATTATCATATTTACATTTTCATGCTGGGTTAATTGTTTCTAGCAGGAAAATTAGAAAAAAAACTACTGCGCAAAGAAGAATTCAAGATTATTACAATTTGAGCACTATAAATCAAGAATAGATGCTATTAATCGTAATATCGGCTACGTATGCCACGAGATAAATACATATTATCTACCATCAAACAAGTTCGTTACAATGTAAACATTAATGCGGAGCTTACATTTGTCCTAAACATAGAGTTTGGCTCGAAACCACCTTAACATGCAGACTAAAATTTCAGCGAACAATAAAAATTAAAAATAAAATAAAATAATTGAATTCGTATTTATAGAGTCCACCCATTCAGTAACAAGACTGATTTTCGGGGAGGGACTTTGCTACAAAATGGTAAATACGTAACGACAGCGGTAAATATACAATTTGAAATCACAATGGTCACACTTCTCTAAAAGTGGCGATTTAGCGTATGTACATACCGTACACTCCAATTATAACAGAAAATACATGAAACAGCTACTATACCTAATTTAAAAGTCGATGTTTTCGGAAAGCACATCACTGTAATACGGTCACGTAGGCTAAAGCGATTGGTTCATACATGGAATATAAATCATCAACTACGATCACTATCGGACAACCTTACGCCGTAATTAGTAGGCCTATATATTAGGCCGAGTCCAAAGACTTTATTACAGCCATTGTGTCTTGCTCCAGTGTGATTAATTAACTTTGCGTATGGTAGTAATAGGCCTACGCGTTATCTCTACAGTACAGAGTATCTTTATGTCTCGAGACTTATCAGACATTCAGCGTTATCAGGCCGCATTTCATATCCTGCGGTGCGTGTTAGCTCTCGCGCACGATATAAGTATTCAGTGCGGAGTATTCCCTGTTTTACATGTTTTATTTCGCAGAAACTACAGTAGGCATGTACAAATTTCGAGTATTAATACATGTAGTTAGTACATACAGCGCTATATGTGGGCAAAGCTAGAAACTAATTGGTGAAGATTGCATTCCGCGGTCGAAAATACTGCCGGATATTATTGTGAAATATCTTGTTTTTTGTATTTTTTCTTTTTTTTTCTTGTTGTGTTTTAATTTTTGTATTGTTATTTGTTTTTCTTTGTCTTATTTTGTTTGTGTTCGTTGTGTGTCCTTTGTTGTTAGTAAGTCTAAAACGTGTCCTGATTTAAATGGTGCCTTGCGCCTTCTAAGATGGACTCATGGGATTTATAATCTGCCCAAAATTTTTAAAAGCCGTAATTAATTAAACAATTTTCGCAATTTGACATTATCGACGCGGGAAGAACGACGCTGCTTCATCAGAAGGTTGCGTGACATTGCCACTGCGAGCGCTTCATTCGTTTTCACTAGCGCCCTCAGTGGCCAAATTCGGTGCCTATATGATTTATTAATTTATTTATTACTGCACATACTTTGTCATGCAACATTTTTTTGTAATTCAGTCTTTAGTACAACACTTTTCGTATTTAAAGACGTACACTTTTAGACTAAGTGGCGACCTATTGCGATCCTGATACCGACTATTGTGGGTATGTCAAACTCAAAACTTTTGATTTATACATTAGTTTGAGGGATAACAGCTTTTAAACCAAAATTTAATTTCCACCTATAATTATTAGTACATCCACTCGAAATATACTAGATGCATTCTGGTGCCAAGAAAGTTAACTGTTATGAGGGGGAGTTTAGCTGTCAATTGTTCATTGTTGCTTTATTGTTAAACTTAAATCATCAATGGCGCTGTAAGGAGGTTGCTTAGCATAGCGACATCTATTTGCACCAGCCACGCCGTAAGAAATGAGGTGTCCCCTAAAGTTCTGAGAAGAGACGGTCGCTCCCCATTTCAACGGTATTCACCTCAAGATTTCCCGATACCTGCATTGTTATTGTCCACTGCATTGACTGCACCAACCGGGAATGGAATGCAACCCCACCACGTGTGACAAAATGCGCGCGATATTATCACTACAATACTTGAGGCAAAAGAACGGGATGCAACTAGATTTAGGATGGTAGTTGTCACACGCGTCACTTCACTATTACATAATCCGTGACGACAACACCTTGCAAGTTAACGCGACGCGACATTCTCCAATAATCACTTGTTACGCAGTATTCTACGCACATTTCCTAGTATCCAAAAGACTGCGTGAATGAACGGCGATCCATCCAGTGGCTGGGTCGGGTATTAACCTCACTCGGAATACCAACCGCTCGCCTCGATGTGTTGGAAACTAGTTTGTGGTGTGTTCGTGCCTAGCTATGTTGTTCCAACTATTATCGAGTAACATTCGTACTCATCAATATTCCGTATTCCCCAGACGGCCTAACACTGTTTAACATGCCGCTAAGCAATGCGAGGCTGCAGAATAATCTGGGCATCTATCTATTTAGCGGTTTGCACAATAGATGCGAATTTAAAATTTGTCATCTCAAATAATAGTTATTTTCAAACTTGTTAGCTCAAATTACTATGATTATATTTACAAAGAAAACGAATCTTAGAAAGTGGACAGTTTTATAATCTCTTACGGTTTTGATGTTGAATCAATTCAAGGAAACATGAACGAAACATTGAGCTGTCTAAATGGGCCACAAAACACCAATCATGCACGTTATTACAAAATAGTTCTCGCATAGTAGTAGTGAGTAATATAGGGTAGAGTCGCAACGCAATCGGCAGTTTCTCTACCGCCTTTCACTGCCTAAAATACTTTAGTCGGGTAGTAGGAGTTCGCCAAGCGACGCGATGACGGAGCCTGATTGGTCAGCTACTTCGCCGAAGATATACGAAGACAGCCGAAAACTCCGTCATCGCGTCGCATGGTGAACTTATACTACCAGACTAAAGTATGTTGGGCAGTAAAAGGCGGTAGACAAACTGCCGACTGCTTTGCGGCTCTACCCTATATTACTCACTCACATCACTTTTGTGTTCTTCTAGGATTATCTTGAACGCACGTTTACACGATTCACGTGTTGTGTGCGAGAGAGAGTCGAACCCACGTCCTTGCAGAATACACTACTAGTCTAGACCCGCCAGTACTTCCGCACGCCCACACAGGGGGAGGGGGGGGGGGGGGGGGGCGCCCACGCATATCAATCAGGGAACACACACACACACACACACACACACACACACATTCTTGTTTTTGCTACGAAGTGAGATCAGTGCATACACACCTACGTTCCGAGACAGGCTAAACTAATGGAGTTGGAGCCTTAGTGTAATGAGATAATGTGTCCAACAGAATGCGTACATTACGCCTACCACAATGGATTTTTCTGTAACCGCGTTTGTGTGAAACCGTGTTTTACATTCGTTCTGAGATCATCGTGTTTTTCTTTCTATCAGAGATCATTCTAATACACATCGACGCTTCGAGATCATCACACATAACCGTCGTTTCGCTCCGAGCTCTTTACACAGTTGACGGTTATATTATACATTGGTGGTCATTTGAGATCAGTTTTTGGAATCCAGTTAGACACAAGCCAAGATCTACTGGATTGCCGCTAGGCTTCGCTAGTGCGGCACAGGCCGATAGTATACTGCTCTCGGCGTAAGATAAAAGGTGTGCAACCCTCGACAATTCCACTCGCCAGCTCGTCATTGGCGAGTGCAAAATTGCTAATGGCGAGTTGCAATCTTAGGGCTATCACCCGGACAATGCAAATCATTTTGGCGGCCATAATAGACAAAAGGGCGCCACGCGTACGTGTGTGTACACAAATGCGACGGACGATAGCGGGAGACAGGAGGGCAGACGATGTTACAATTTACAACTCATCAACTGTAGGTCCTGTCATTTTGAAGTTTATGGTTTTACTACTCTACAGCTCAGGAAATACGTAGGTACGAGAATAAAATCTAACAAGCAACTATCTACCATACTAACTAGCGACGCCATACCTCTGATAATCGTGTTGAAAACGCTGCGAACAGTTGACTTTCAATTTGGGTTTAGCAAGAAATCATACATTTAGCAATGTAGGCCACTGATAGTGCACCTTCGGTAACAAAACATCTAGGTATAGGCCTTATTTCCCCAAAACCTAAAAATCACCAGTATACCCCCCCCCAAGTTCGTTGGCTAGTGGGAATTTACTTTGGCGAGTTAGATTAATTTGTCAAGGGTTGTGTTGTCGTCACGGGTTATGTACTTACTTATACCCTTACCCTTTCCACCTCCACTCGGTACCGGCTGAGCGCTCGCCAGAAAGGAAGGCGGGGAGGGTGGCAGTCAACAAGCCAGGTGTCATTGTTTAAAACAGCAATCTTTTGAAGTGGTTACAATTTCCCAAAGTTGAATAATCACGAAAAATTGATTCAGAATTAACTTTGAATTTTAAAAATAGCTTGAATATTAACGATTTTGAGGTAGTCTGAAAATTATAATAATGAAGAGACCACTGCTATAAAAATGACATGTTTCAAGCTATTTTTAAAATTCAAAATTAATTATATATCAATTTTTCGTAATTATTCCATATATCTGAAAAATAATTGAGAAATTGTAACATTTTAACTACTTCAAAACATTGCTATTTTAAACAATGGTACCTGGCTTGTTGACCGCAACCCTCCCCGCATTGCTTTCTCGCGAGCGCTTAGCCCGTACCGAGTGGGGGTGGAAAGCGGGAGGGAAAATGGCTTGATACCGCCATCGTGTAATACATAATCCGTGACGACAACCACTAGCGGATACAGGGGGGGGGGGGGCGATGGGGCGATCGCCCCCCCTCATGATTGTCCAACCAAAGGTCCATAATCATTAAACCATGTAGATGTACGGTACTGAAACATACGGGTAAGACCTGTTCGCCCCCCCCACCCCCCCAAACTTTATAATGATCTTAGTTCAGTGTTAGTACCAACCCAAAAGTCATTTTCCGGCTTCTTGTGAAGAAAATGTTGTCGATTTTTTTTTCGCCTCCGGCGGCTGGGGCACCGCCCCAGACCCCGCTCTTTGCAGCAACACAATAAGTACCCAGCCACACGGACAAGCCACGCAGGATAAAATCATGGGCTACTGCTGCTACAAACACAATACAATAATATAATGTAAAAAAAAAAAAAAATATATAATATAATATAAAAATAAAAAATAAAAATATAATATATTTTTCAAATTCAAAATTCTACTTGTATCAACCATAAAAAATTAAAGGTTCAAAGCGATGGAACGGGTTAGTAGGTATGTACGTACTATTTATTATATATTATTATGCTGACACGTGTCTCGATATATTTTATTTTCGCTCTTGTCCAAATTTTCCATTACCTATTATTTAGTGTCCTGGGCGGGGGGGGGGGGGGTGCTAAGGCACAAGTGGGACCAAAGAGGTTTACAGTAATTTTCCTACAATCGCCCCTCCCATGACTCAGGTCTAGATCCGCCCCTGACGACAACACCCTGTATCTTACGCCGAGAGCAGTATACGAGTAAATCCAGTATACCTTGGACACCACACAACCATAATCTGGGATCATTATAAGTTACATCTAATAATCATAATCATTATGATACACATCGACGCTTCGAGATCATCACACATAACCGTTGTTTCGTTTACTAGAGTCGACCCGATAAGTCGCTCACGTGCAAGTGGTTAGTGCGAGATAAAGAAGCTCTTCTCTCCCCCCCCCCCTCCCCAATCCCCCCGACGCTCCCATCGCTTATCTCGCTTTTCGCAATAGAAGAAAGAATAATAATAGTTGTTTGAAGTCTGCGTGCTTCACTTACCGTCGATTCAGTGCTGTCTGGTAAACTATGGTCCGTCCCATGTGTTCAAGGGGTCACCAGGGTGAGATAAAAGGGGGGCACTACCTCCCACCCCCCCGGATTTAAGGAATTTTGAAGTTAAACTGGCAATCTATACGCTACGCGCTACGTGGTGTGTGGTACGTGCCATTTCATATAAAGTATGTAAATAAAAAAAAGATAATAATTTAAATTGTAAAGTCAATCCGTCCCTTCACGAACATGGTAATTTCAACGCGATCAGATAAGTTAAATCATGACCTCCGAGCGGGGGCAATATGACCACGCCACCTCGCGGCCCAGCACCACTCGTCCTTACGGTTTTTGCATTGCATAGGTATGCATTTTATCACGGCCATTCATATCTCAAACGATATTGTTCCTACGTTTTGATGATTTACATGTCATGCAGTATACGTACTATGTACGAAGTAGTTAGTGTACGTGGTTCAATTCTATGCATTCAGAACCTACGTTAACATCCCAAAATCGATTCAAGTGTTAAAAATCTCCCCAAAAAACTCCCAGCAGGTCAAATTGGGGGCTCCCGCCCCCATCCCTTTCACCCAGATGGAAACTGTTATTTTACTTTGCCCCCCCTTGAAAAATATCCTAACGACGCCCATGCATGTCTTCCACGTCCGAATCTTGGCTTGGGTATGGTCATGGATGTCGCTTGGCGTTTATTGATGTTCATACATCACCATCCACAACTGGGCCAAATTTCAAATCATCCTCAAACATTGTGAGGTAAATGTCACTCTAAGGCCCGGTTGTAATGTCTAGATCAAGTTATCTTCCAGATAATCACCATTTTAAAGCTTCTCTTTGGTGGTTGCCATGGTGAAAACAAGTTATCCACGGGACAAATAGTTATACCGAGATCGTACAATCGGGGGTTAGTGTTTTCAGTATCATATTAGGGGGGGCGTAGCAGCCAGGAACTGTTACATTGAGTATTGTTACTTGTTATAAACTAGGAAAACGCTCTGTGTGACGCGTTGATAAGCGAGCGCGTCCATGCACACGAACTTTGTGGTGAAAAGTTCTGAAAGGTATAGTTTATTCTTCAATGAAAATGATAAATAAAAACAACAATTAACAACAATACAAGAATGTGCATTGCAAAATTTTCTTTAATCTCCATAGCTATTATACTTCCCAGCATTTTGTTGAAGGTAGTCCAATGAGCGTTGCTAAGCTTTTTCTTTGGCATTTTGTTTAGTGTTTTCGACACGGTCCGCCACCGTTACTAACACTTATTGACATCAATATAAATGTAATTTCTACCTCTATTACGTATCAGATCTCATTAAGATTAGTATATTCGTGACTGAAAAAAATTTACTACAATATAGCCTCCTCACATTTTGCCGTTACTGTGTTTCAGAAAAATATTTTCGAGTAACTTTAGTGTAACTTTGCCAAAACTTATCAGATCTCCATAAAATTAACATATTCGGGACCGGATAAAACGTTATTAAAATATGGCTATCTCACATTTTGCCGCCATTTTGTCTCAGAAAAACAATTGTCAGTAACTTTAATGTAACTTTGTAACTTCTCCACCGATTTTTCTTTAAAACTAATGGCGTTCAACCCACATCGTGGCTTGAGGATGTTCCAAATTTCAAGTTGATCGAACTTTCCGTTCAACCGCTATCGCGAGACATAAAAAAAAAAAAAACAAACAAACAGAATGAGAGCCATAAGAGTATCTTGTAAACGCTCGCTTCGTTCGCTTAATTAAACTTAAACTTATTTCAAAATTTAACTCCGGGTGTCTCTACAAGCAATCTCGCGGGCCGAAGGTTGCCATGCCTGCTTTAGTGTGAGTCAAAATAGGATAGCAGCAAGCAACAACAAGAAAATTGACCAGTATGGGGTGGAAGAAAGGCAATATCTAGTTCAAGTTCAAGAAAACTATCTGTAGACCCACAACAACCTCAAGAGACCGTCGACACAGATGGTTCAAGAAACGGGCCTGCAAATAACAGATACTGCTGGGACAAATTTCAATGTACTGATAGAAACGATCGTTCGCAGTGATTGTAATGATAAATTTTCAAAGACATCCGACAGCGGTGGCTCAACGGTAAGAAGACGCAAAACTCTCATTCAGGAAGTCGCCAGCTCGATACCGGCCACCGGCAATCCTGAGTCAAGATTCCTGGCTGAACGTTTCACTTTCATCCAAGGTTTTCCTCAGTCGATAAGTACTGTGATAGTCATACTATGAGCCCTCCTCAACTCCCAAAAAATTACTGATTCAGAAATTAAAAAATAAGCCACGGATTGTATTGGCCTACAGGCTGAAAGGGAAGTGTAGGCCTACCTGACCGTAGCTGCCTATTTTTGAACACGAAAATGTTTCTCGCGGGAGGGGGGGGGGGGGTGTTTGGGGGGGAGGTGAGCTATTGGCGTTGCGAATGGTGTGCAGCCTGATACCGCGATAACTGAGATCACCGTGACCTATCGTAGCACGCAATCCGCATGTGAGTTGACTCGTATGTGCTCGTGGGGCCCAGGGCGTAATACTCGTTAGGTCAATGTCAATTTGACAAAATATCAACTTAAACATTTTTATTTTTACTAATATAATTGATTGAAAAATGTAAGTACTGCACAATTGTTTTAAAATGACGTAAACTTTACCACATGTGCCTTCTGAATCAGCCCATTATATAACTTGCCGATAAGAGTGTCGTTCAACACCCCAAACCTCAGGATTAAATTGGTCCAGTGTATCTCTGCTGTACGAGATAACTCAAACAACAACACAATTTACCGAAAAATAGAAACATCGAAAATAGACACAGAACTCCATTGTTATTTGTTTGTCATGGTTGAGTGCTCGGTGGTTTAGCAATAAGGGCAATCAATATACAAGCAAAGGAATAGGTTATTAGTGCAGGGGGGGGGGGAGGGGGGTGTTTGCGCCCAGGCCCCCCATTTTCACACAATATTATAACAAATAGTTTTTATAAAATCTACTTGATATATGAACATGGGAAATAAAAAATGTTGGCGCATAATTGGGAAAAAATACCTTTTGTCTTACGAACTTGTTAGTCGAAAACAGTCACAATGTCAGGCTTTCCGGACATCTGTACATCCATGCTATTGTTTCTTAACTAGTTCTTTTACGGTGGCAACTGTAGAAAGGTTGTTTTCGAAATTATAATTAATAAAAACTACACTCGAATTTATTTTTGTTAAGAATGTAATAAGTGTCCTGTCGACCTTGTATATCGAAAACCAACGAGCGAGATAAATTAGTGTGGTTACTGCCACATCAGTGGTGGACCCAGGGGAGGGATGGTAGGGGACGATCGGCCCCCTCTCCCCATAGTTATGGAAAATATTGATTTTACACAGATTTTATGAGTATGGTAGGCCTACTGTAGAACAGATTATGGATACATACAATTTTCTATTGCATAAGTGATATCGATACATGATTACGTATTATATATTAAACATTATATTTTGGTAACTGATCATTCAAGATTGTCTATTCAATAGCAGAAGCTTAGGAGAAATATTGAAACACTGATCCACATGAAAGTGTATCATGAAATGGAATCATGTATCAGTATAAAAGGACGAGCATTGAATAATTATTTAAATTGATTCCTACCACTGTAACTGGAAGGCTCAAGGACTGCTTCGTAAAATATTCCATCCAGCCACTTCACCATCATTTTTCCTCGACTGTGTCGTATCGCAGATGGTTGACACGTGTATTTCACATTGTCCACAAGGAATCTTACTTGAATAGATGAAGGCTTACTGGATAAATTTTCTGAAAATAGGCCAACGTTTGATTACGCTACGCATATTGATAGTTTAAACCGACGTTTCGATGTAATTGCATATAACCTTATCAGGGTTACAAAACACGATAGTCCAGTGGCGTACGCCGGAATATATTTCGGGGGGGGGGGCTGCCCAGAGTAGAACATAACTGTAAAAATGTGCTCAAAAAACGATACAATTGGTGGTGTGGGGGGATGTCCTCCACAATAGCGCCACAGGCAATTTTTTGTAAATCCGTATTTTTAAAGTTGTTTTAATATGTTTTAGAAGAAGGTAAGCTGCTTTGCTGAAGGGGATACGGGTTACAACGGCGCCAAATACGATTTCAAAATAATTTCAACAATCCATACGATATACAATTACTATAATGTTACAACTTATACAATTTCACCTATACAGGAGTGTTTTCCGACTAAGCAAGAAGAGAAATAAATATGTAAATCTACTTAATTTTTTGCGTATATATTAAATATTTAGATGATTTGTAGAGTATAATTAAGGTTTGGGATTTCGGGGGGGGGGGGGGGGGGTGGGCTCCAGCTTGGCTCCAGCCTTCCCCCCCCCCAACCCCCGTCTGTATACCTCACTGCCGGATAGGCCTACTTGTAAAAGAACGGAAAATGTAATAGATTCAAAATACTAACTAAATCAAACAAGGTACACAAGAGACTCATTTGAAATAAAACCACACGGCATACATTATGAGTAACATGCGCATATAATTTATTTGCTGAGGAACGGGAGGGTGTGGATGAGATTGTGGTAACTTCATTTAGAGTTCCTCATACATTTCACATTAAAGAAACGTATGACATAGACCTACAACGAATGAGATACCTATAGGCCTACATAGCATTGCATAAGCTCGGGAAAATATATTGAAAGTTATTGTATATAGGCCTACATAGCATTGCATAATGCATAAGCTCGGGAAAATATATTGAAAGTAATTGTATTTTTACTATTTTACTATTTGATTATATTTTAAATTCACATATTTCTTGGGGCTAATACCAAATTCTGATTTGTAACAACAATATAGTTCAGTCATTGAGAAAGTATGTATAATTGTTTAGTAACCCTCCAGACCAGGCTCTAAAAAAGCGTGGTGGGCTGCATTTACGTGCTTGACACTTCTGTACATTAATTATTTCAAGACATGGGCGCCGGGACCCGTTGGGGGACAAGGGGAGCATTTTTTGTCGTCCCTGGATTTCAGGAATTTAACTGGTTATGCGATGCGCGCTATATGCCTCAAGTATGTAAATCAAAAAATCAAATTAAAAACTACAAAACAATGTGTTATTTACTTCAACGCGATATTGTAGAGGGAAATCAGAGCACCACTGGCTGTTCAAGTCGCCCAGCACACGACAATCGACCAGCAGTGGTAAAATGCATGTTCCTTGACATATAAGAGTAACAATTAATGTAATTGTCATAATTTTCTTACCCAGTTTCCGACGTTTTCTTGGTGGTGCCATTTCACTGCGCACCTGTATGATGCTCGGCTACTCAAGATCAACTGACCAGCGTTGAGCCAGCATGAACAGGCAGGGTGCGTTATCACAGTGACTCGACTTATCCGCGCGGGGTTGCCAGATTTGGCAAGACAAAGACAGTATTGAAAATCGTGGAAAAATTAGTTTGGTTTCTCACTAAAAAGTAAAAAGACCCACAATACTCAAACACCTACTGTCGGTCTTCTTGTGCATATCTTGTCATTTTCGGCTAACTCTTCTGCGAGAACAAACTTTAATTAGGGAGACAATTTAAATGCCAATCAACGTCATTATTAAAAGCGGATTCATACGAGTACGACTAATCGGCGGCATATTTAATTTATTCTTTTTTCATTTGCAATTTATATTGTATTTGTCCGATTAGGTTGGCCGATTATAGAACTCGGTTCATTTGTAAAAGTCATCAAACAGTTGTCATGCGCATGAGCAGAATGTGGAATAGTGGCTATAACCACTGGCGCCGGAACGGGGGGGGGCCATGGGGGGCATTGCCCCCCTAACTTTCATGCCACGGGGGGCAGATTTTAGATTTGAAAACAGATATTATATGTAAATGGTTCTTGGCTATGTGCCCAAAAAGTCAATATTTCTACTTTTTGGGAAAGCAAACGTCGGATGATTGTGTCAACAATTCATTTCCAGGAAGAAACAACCCAACAATAGCAGGACTGCAGGAATAATAACAACCTAGTAATTGGACTGTTCACTGTTCTTTGTCAAGAAGTTAATATAAAACGCTATATTTCGAGCCCTGATCAGAGCTCTTCAACGGGCGAAGTCAATTAGTGTGACTTCGCCCGTTGAAGAGCTCTGATCAGGGCTCGAAATATAGCGTTTTATATTAACTTCTTGACAAAGAACAGTGAACAGTCCAATTACTAGGTTGTTATTACGTTTTACCTGTTCTACTATGTTTCCATTTTAATTAATAGCAGGAAAGTTTATCCATTGTATTGCTTTTTTGACAAGATATCACCATCAAACATAATGCAGGGCCCGTTTTTTTTATCGCCTTCGGCGAAATTGCCACCGGCCATAGGGACTTTGCACCTGACCTCAGCTATATTACCCACATTGTTGCGAGTACAAATTAACGATGCGAGTGGATAACTAGTTGATTTGTGTAGAATTGATACATATAATAAACTAACTTTTTGTATCCCGTTTTGTTTACCATCTATTTTGAGTCTAGAATTGCCCCCCCCCCCCCCCCCCCCCCTTATATCAAAAACGTTCCGCGACGGGCCTGGCTATAACTCATATTCGTCGTGCGAATCCGTGTTGACCAAGATTATGATATTTGGGGTTTTACGTCCCAAATATTTGCAACGAGGCTAATCGAGACGATGAGTGTGTGATTATGAGGATGAAAAAACGCCACATGACATCCATGCCCAGGCCGGGATTCGAACCTGGAACGTCTATTGCTTGCCTACCCCGACATTTCAGCCGTGTTTTCAAACCAACTTGTAATATTCTCGTCTGTAGAATTTACGTGTATTGAATCGATCATAACTAAACCAGTTATTCATCGGGAGTTAAACGGAAGGTTGCAATCGATTTGTATTTGTAAGGGCTACTGGATCATGACATACAACGAGAGAGAGAGCGCGACGCGTACAGCCACACTGACCCCTAATTGGTTGACCATGTTATGGGCTCTATCTCGATGAGTTTTAGTGCTGCAGAGTTGAAACTAATTTCATTCAATTTAGAACAATGATTTACATTTAATGAACAATTTGCACGTGTTTCAACTGGGTGAGACAAATGGAAATACTTACCGAAAAATGTACATTTTTAACAAATAGACATTCGATTAAATCGACCATAGCTCAACCAGTTATGCATCGGGAGTTAAACAGAAGATGACAATCGATGTGTATGTGCAAGGGCCATTGGATCCGTGCAGGCAACGAGAGTGAGCGCGACGCGTTCAGCCACACTGACCCCTAATTGGTTGACCATGTTATGGGCTCTATCTCAATGAGTTTTAGTGCTGCAGAGTTGAAACTTATTTCATTCAATTTAGAACAATGATATTTTAATGAATAATTTGCACGGGTTTCAATCGGGTGAAACAAAGAGAAATATTTACCGAAAGAATGTCAATTTTTAACAAATAGATATTCGATCATATCTCGGCCATTTGTAGATCATGAGTAAAGTGAAGCTGTGCCTATGTGGGAGCCACCCTCTTCTTAACATAGAACATATTATGGGGCTGACTTCGTTAAACAAAATATGTCTCCAGAAAAAGCACCTCCTCCCCTTCCCCCGAAGGTAGTTGTAAGTATACTTTATTGTATTGTGTGATTAGTTGCTACAACGGTTCCAAAGTCGCCATTTTACAAGCAGTACAACAGTATTAGACAAAGATTAAAGTGAAGTTCCAAACTAAAATGACCCCATCCCGAACATGGAATCGAACCCTGCACCTTCTGCATTGGAAGCAGGAATAAACCCACTAAACCAACGAGAAACTCAAATGCCAATGAGTTTGTCGTGTTGAAAAATATTGAATAGAATTAAGGGATATCGATATTAGCGAACTGTTCTTAAAAGATCTTCAAATTATTAGTGAGATCAATAATTAGCAGCTTTATTTCTCTAGCAGACGTCGGTCTGACAGCTTTCAAAAAAATATTTTTTACGTAGGAAACCTGCTATAAGGTGTACAATGTGCTCCTCTCTGGTGTCCGAGGGCTCGAGGGGAATGTATAGTGGTCGCCACGATACTAGGAGCGCCGGCTTTTCTTTGCGTTTGGGCTGAGGTGCTTTGCGACAACTTGGACATGTCAATGAATAATAGAACCTATCATTATCAATGTCACACTCCAGTGCGCTCCCGTGCTTCGAACAACATGTTGGTTACTACTACCTGCGATGAAAACATGCGAAAAAAAACTACAAAACCAAAACATCATCATCTGACCTGTGCTAGGGTTTGAGGTCGATGTTTTCGTTTGTCCAGACGGATAGTATTTTTTTAGTTGGGGTTGCAGGCGTGCAGCTCTTTGTCTACCTGTAAGTGGAGTGAATTATGCGTGTAATGCCTCTACAATGGAGCTCGAGAATGTGTCCTAGTATCTTGGCGGCCAGTATACGACTCAGCATTCGTTTTTTAACTGAGGAAAACCTCGGAAAAACCTTCAATCAGGACTGCCGGTGGCCGGTATCAAACCGGCGACCTCCCGAATCAGAGCCTCGTTTTCTACGCACTTATCTATCTCTATCGGTGATTTTGTTACGTTTATAGGACGACACCGCTGGCTAGCAGATACCTCGAACGTCAAGCCGAGTTGACAAAAACGATAGATGTTTGTCTTCCGTGTCATTGGCAGTGGCCGTGGGACTGGTAGGTGGAGGTACAATGTGAGCGTCATTAGGCAGTTTGGCCACAGTGTGTAATGTGTATCATATTTTTCTCACAGTCTGTCAGCGACAAACAAACAGGCGACCCCCCCCCAACTAACAAAAAATGATCTCAGATTCCACGCAAGAATCCACCCAACATACACACATAGCAACAAGCAATCAGGGTTTTTTAAACTATTTCCATATAGAATGATCAGGAACCATGCGTGGGGCGCTTGATTGTAATGCAAATTTTAATTTGTTAATAATATCTCACTTATGCATCAGGTAGACCAGTGGCGCACCCAAGGGGGGGGCTTTTGGGGCTAAAGCCCCCCCACAGAACCCCACAAACACCGCAAGTTTATTGATAGTCAAAACTTAATATTAATAATGATCATTATTTTTTTCATCATTAATAATGATCATTAATAATGATGAAAATAATATTCATTTTTGAAAGAAAACCATCTTTGTTGCTCAGAGTGTAGCCCAAGGGCGCCGCGAAGGGGGGGGGGCCTTGGATTACAGGATTTTAAAAAAAAAACTGGCAGTATGATGATAGTAGTAGACCCCCGGTTCATCGCGTCGATATTCCAGGAATCCTTCACTGGCCGAGACGGTGATTAGTAAGACTGTCTGGTGCCACCTCCACCCGCCCCTCCCCTCCACACCCGCTCTCCACGACTGACACCTCACACCCCACCCCGCCCCCACCTGTAAGTAATCTTTGGATTCGAACCCAGGATACCTAACCAACACAGCCGCCAGGAGTCGAACCCAGTACCCACCCCCAAATGTTAAAACATAAGATAACATGAGATTTGAAGCCGGCACGACACGATATAGCCAAGGGTCGGGCACGACTCAGTGCGTGTACCACGTTCGAACCTGGGGAGGGGCCATAAAACATGAGTGCTTCACATCGGACTGTTGCTGTAAGACTAAGTCTGTACAATTTCAGGTAATTGATCTATTATCGGTGCGAGATAAGGAATGTCTCGCTAATGACTATAGACTGAATGCGACTGATGGATGAGGACGAGATACCGAATGCCGCACTAATGACCATAGCCAAACTATATTGAGATAGATTCGGGTCCGATACATTGAAGTGACGACACCCATGTGTCACGTGGGGAGGGGGAGGGGAGGGGAGGGGACACACAACAGACGGCTTCACGCGCTATTGTTATTGTTAGGATATTTGTGGAAATATGGAAGGAAGGATAAATTACAAAAACGGTTTTTTAATAAGCCATTAAACTTTAATGAATGTAATATAAATCATATATATACATGGTATACTTGAAAACACACCAATATAAAAACCATAAGTAATAAATGATGCCGCGTACTTTAGTAATAATAGATGCGTCCACGGTAATTAATAATAATAAAATCATAGACATAAATGGTATACTTGAAAACACACCAATATAAAACCCATAAGTAATAAATGATGCAACAATTACATGCCGCGTACATTAGTTATTAATAATAAAATCATAGACATACATGGTATACTTGAAAACACACACACCAATATAAAAACCCATAAGTAATAAATGATGCAACAATCACATTAGTAATAATAGAATCGTCCAAGGAAATTAATAATAATATCAATGACAGTAGAGGTATTTACTTGGCACTTTCACTTTCACGGATCATTTGCATGAACGTTTTTTGCTGTTGTTGTATTTTGTTTCCAGCGGCGAAAGCGTCGAGGACAATCGCCACATCCTTCACGATTAGGTGTCGGGAAACGGCACTCATCTCGGTTAGCAAACGTCTTGGGTCAAAATGCGGCACATTTGAGAGATCGCGTTCGCTGTTTTCTGTGTGGGCAAAAGCGGCCGTGATGTGCATGTTTGCCATGCTGGGTGATTCTCGGACGTGACGTGACGCGTACCCCATTGTGGCCATTAGTTTGGCGACAGTGTTAACCTTTTGGCGGTAGACGGCCTCGACGTGTGGCAGCCATTCCTGCGCCCGAGCGATGGCGCGTTGAATGCACGTTTGAAGAAGACTTATTCCCTGCCACGATTGTGTAGCCAGCGAGACAAGCTTCAGTCCCGAGTCGTTTCCAGGTTGAATGCTCGTGATGGTGATCGTCTTCTTGTTGAAGAAGACTGAGCGATGTAGGAAAATGGAGTCGCTGATCTGCCAACTCTTCCCGGCTTCGTCGTCCTCGTGTTGGGCCGTGTTGAAGTACGCCGTCAAGACTTCCTTTTCGTCGAGGATGGCCTCCCAGTCGGTAACGCGTAAAGACACCGTATCGCCACACCTCCCTACACGGATGTAGACCTCAAATTGAGGCCCTATAGCAATGCCCACTGACACTTGTTTGGATTTACTAGCGTTAATAAAGTACGACACTTCGAGTAGCTCCGTGAGAGCCGCGTCGGTCCGCTTGACGACTTGAGTAGGAGAATCCATGTCTACGACTGTGCTTGACACGAGTGGCGGGGGCGGCACGACTGTACACTACCTCCCCTCCCCCTAATGCGTCTTGGCTTAACTGTTGGCCTATGACGATTGTAGAGTACTTGGACGAGTGCGTCATTAACACGTGGCTTCCTCGTGTCAAAATGGCGCAGAAAGGTGTGGAGACATCCGCCTCGGGCCACGTGCATGAGATAGAGCGAGCAATACTGACCGCACACTGTAGACGTGAAAGATTGTAGAGGTACGGAATTGTAGGTCCTCTGTAGAAACGCGTAATGGGTAAGCCAAAAGAGTCGAAGAAGGTGCCTCGACCGAGGGTGTCCACTTGCATGGCGATCCAATGCGCGCCAGGGTGGTCTAGGGGCTCCGTGTTGACCACCAGCATGTACGGACGTCGGGGTGTAGAGCGCGGCAACGTATCCGAGGCGAACACGCCACAAAAGTGACGCGACGTGTACGTCGACCAATTCTCGCGTGTCGACGTACGGTATGGGAAAGTTGACAAACGTATTTGCGCGCGCCTTTGCGTTTTTAAAGTTGGTCAACTCTGCATGTTGGTTGGCCCACGCGGACAGACGAATGGCGCAGCGCAGAGCACAACGCGTTTTAAGCTTGGACGTAGCGTGGTGGGGTAGGAGACAGCCGCCTTCATCGCACGCGGACAACGTGCTCAGGGAGGGACATCCCATGATTTCTAGGTCCACTACTTCACGTTCCACGATCTGTGATAGGAATACGGCCTTCTCTTTACCCTTCGTAAAGAGTACGTCGTACCGTTTTGTGTAGCCTTTGATGACGTCGTTCAAGTCGGTGTATTCAACGTCCCCCGGCCCCCACTCGAGCCCGTGGAAGTTCTTTGTGAGCCACGTGTTTGTGGTTCGATGTTGGGCGTCCAGCAAGTCCCACGGATAGGGCTCCTTGAAGAGCCACACCTGTACGCTCACGTTGGTGTTGTCCACGATGGCCAACTCCTTGACGATGAACTTGTTACAGTCGTCGTAGAAGCCGTGAAACTCTACCGTCGCACTATTCTCACACATGGTGACCGAGTGACTGTGTGCACCCTCGGTCCGGGTACTCCTTTTCATACCGTGTTCCTCTACCGGCCGAACGATGAGGTACTGAGGTTCGTGCCGCCGCCGCCGCCGCGCGCGCGCACATTAATTGTTGTAATCGACGATGATATTACGCGCCCGGTCCACTTCGATGACGCTGTCAAATTCCGCGTATATGATGCAATTCAGGGGCTCGTCGAGCGAGCGCTCGAAGCGTACCTCCATGCGCAGGTTGCCGTTTCTCCGCGGGCTCCAGTGGTGGAGATGCGCCGACGCGTCGGGGGTGAGATCGAAAGCCATCAGGCAGTAGCCGCCCAGGTAGTCCGATCTCGAAATGCCGTTCCCTTCGTCCTGGTAGTGTATGCCGGTGCCCGAGAACAGCGTGTGGTAGGCTCTAATGTACTCGTTGTGGGTAAAATCCATTTGCAACGGTTTTGAGGGAATCTGATCACCGTCCACGTAGAGCGCCAAAAACACGAGTTTGCGATGCTCGAAATTAAACGGATTCTTTTTAAAATCACCGTTATAGGCGGCATTCGATACAAATCCAACAATGATCCGTTTTGGGAGCGCCCCTAGGTACACGTTGTCAATGGTTTTACTCTGAAGACCCGCCGAAATGGTGATGACTTTGAGGTCGGTACGCGAAATCATGTACTTCGCGGCGGTTTTTTGTAATGCAGCGTGATGAGCGAGCAGCACCGTGGATGCAATGCGCACCTTGCGTACAACCAGCGCTACGTCCACGAGTTTGGTCTTATATTGGACTGCGTCATCGCCGGCCATCAGGTGGAAGGCGTCCTTGGTCTTGACTATTTTGAGTTTCAATTCTACGCCGTTCAATAGGTATCGCGGTTGATTGAAGATGTCACAATGCAGGGGGCCCATCAGGTCCATCGTTTGACTAGACGCCGCGAGTGCCATGCGTTGTTTGAACCCCTCGTTCGTCGTCAGACTGTCCATCTGCCCCGGCGTGTCCTTGTAGTACATGACAGACGTGAGATGCGACTCTTTGGCCGCGGTGTCGTAGTTCAACACGTTCTCTATGTAGGCTCGGTCGATCAAGTATAACGAAGGCCTCGGCTCGGTACGCGTGAGCCGTGGAGGGCGACGAGATGAGTTTACCGTTGAGGAAGACGTCCAATTGCTCGATCAGCGAGTACATAAAATTATTGACGGGTCCCACCGCCGCGCCCGCCACCAACGGAGCTTCGTCGTTGGCCTTAACAATTTTCACTTTTAACAGTAGCGCCGTTTGCGCTAAATCGATGTAATTGGAACCGTGGCCAGACACCACTATTTCAACCGCCCCCTCGTCGGACACCGGAGCCATGGGTTTACAGTGCACGGTGTAAGAGTCGGTGACACTCATCTGTACATCGGGTCCGGCAAACAGGTCGAGACTCGATGACGTACATTCACAGGCGTTCGAATACAAAAAAGCCATAATGACGGTGGTAGTTACGAGAATATATCGGGTATTCGTTTGGTCTTTTTCTTGGTCTTCAGCTTAGCCTTACACTTGGGTTTTTTCGACGTCTTGCGTCGTGGTGTCGCCGACGTTGAATGCGAAGATTGAGCGCGTCTCCTTCGTTTTAGGCCAAATCCAGACAAGCGTTGTATTTTATCGTCGGCTTTGCGTTTGAGCGTCTGACCGGCCTCGTTTAATCTCGTGCGAAACGCCTCCTTGAATGGCTTGTTCTCGACGACGTCGCCTAGTAAACTGGTGCCCGCACTCAACACCTGCCTGCCTATGGCCTTTGCACCACTCTTTAATAGTGGCATGACCGAACGCATCAACCCCGAAAAGAACGCGCCTATACCGCCGTGCCCACGCTGGTAGGAAGCACCGCGATACACGTTCATGCCATTTCCAGCCTGAGTGACGTAATAGTTGAGGTAAGGGTTGGCGTCGCCGCTACTCATGATGTGGACGAGTCTACGCGTCGAAAGTGTAAGTGCACAGACGAGGTTCCAAATGCAAATGGGACTGTGTGGCCCGTGTTGTTCCTCATATCGATGGATATGGTTTGAAATTCGCGTTTCAAAAGTGGCAGGTAGAAATGTGTTTGGAATGTGGTTGTCACTTCGGCGCCATACTTGTGTTTTGTATGGTTAGTGTTGACGACGCGTAGGAGTGGTGCCACTGTATCGCCCACAATCTGTCCCTCGATGAGATCGCAATAGCAGTAGATGTGACGAGGTACCCCCCAGGACACGTCAATCGGGTAGACGGCGTCGGGTGTCTCGAAGAGGTTAAGCCTGTCGGGGTTGTAGCCCAGCTGACGTGCTAAGATAGGTGATAGCTTTATCTTTTCCATACCTGGGATGTTTGGTTCCGCTTGAAAACGTACTATTTGCGTTTTGGGGTTTTCTACCAGAGTGCCCACGGCAAACGGGTGGGGGTCCTCTAACATGTTGTTGACGGCGGCCAGCAGCTCCTTTTTGTCGCGGTAGTAACCGGGCCGCACGTCCAGGAACGCGCGACTGCCATCTACCATTGTCACACGAATAGCGTTCTCACCCTTGGTGACATTGTAGAACGTTTGTGGAAAATGCACTTCGGCGAGGGCCACCTCCCAATCGCCGTTGAGCGTGATGCGTTGTCGAAGCTGCGTGACGTAACTGGCCGTGGTGTTATTCTTGTAGATTAACATGGAGCTATTGCTCGGTAACATGATGTAGAATTGGTCTCTCATGACGTCAGTGAATGAATGGCCGACGCTGGTAGCCAAGAATTAAATGTGTCCGGGTATCCGCGCCACTTGACTTTCACTCTCTTTCTGGAGCCGCTACCCTTTGTTTCTACGATTTTATCTATTTTGAATAGCGTCGCGTCGTCCGTGCGTACCCGCTGCAATTCATGCTCGTAGAACCTACCATCGATGGGCTCGCCATCCCACGACGTCAACGTGTAGACAATGGGACGACGCGGATGGACACCACTCACGCGGAAGATCTCCTCGGACCAATTCGATTCGTATCCTTTGGCAAAGACCATCTTCTCGCGTGATATACGCACGGTTTGACCAACGGAGAATTTAGGTTTGTCGTCGGCGGTGTGACGGATGGCCGTGCCGTATAGGTTCCTCCACACGGTGAGAACGTTGGTTTCATTGACGTCGACTGGCGCCATGCGTATGGATCTGTGCACCGACGTGTTGTAAGCGTGCATCAGTTGTTGCAATGCATCGACGTAACGAAACGATGACGTGGACGTAAACATTTGCCACATTTTAGACTTGAGCGTACGATTGAAACGTTCCACGACTGACGCTTTTATAACTGGATCCCTACTAACGTAAAAGTGTACACCGTGTTTTTCTAGACACGATTGAAATGTCTTGTTTACGAACTCCTTACCGCGATCGCACTGTAGGTCGCGAGGTTTGCGTTGACTCTGTGCGAAAATATCTTCGAACGCCATGGTCACCTGTGCACCCGTCTTGTCGCTTAACGCCCGACTCCAAGCGAACTTGCTAAACACGTCGATGACGGTCAGAATGTACTTCTTTCCGTCGTTGTATTTGCTCAGAGAACGTAAATCATTGAGATCTGCTTGCCATAAGTCGTCCAAGTTCGTAACTAAATATTTGTTTCGTGGAAATCGTTTTCGAGCCTGTCTGTGTAAAGTATAACTGTCTTTGGTTTGAAGCCACGCGATGACATCTTTCTTTGGTACGCGTTTGTTGACGGCGCGATATAATTTATCGGCAGTCGCGTAACCCGCGGGATGACTTGGATCGTGGTATACACGAGACAACAATGTTTTCATCCACGCCTTCATCTCGTGAACGTGTATGGTTTCCAACGACTTAGCGCGGTTGTCTTACGTACGACGCGTGACGTGACCGGGGACGATGTGGGCTTTGCGTATGTCGGACTCGAAATGACGGAGGTTCTTCTCTGATTGCCGATAATCTCTTTGGGCACGTTGAGCTCACCGAGTATCTGTGCAAATGTTTCCCAACCTCTGGGGTTAGTAGATTTTCTATTGCGTATCGTATCGGCCACTAGATCTGTAATTGAAGAGCCATCTATTTTCACGCCTTTAATCTGCACCGCGCCGTCGTCGCTGTTCCACTTGATGATATTATCGTCAGTTGACTTCAGCTTATCGTAGAGTAACTGAGCTTTGGACTTGAGCTTTGGCGGTATCAAAGCTAGCGTTTGCACTTTCATTCGATCATCGAACCCGGGACCTTCCGTCGTATGGTTCTCGCGGTCCACAATAGGAATGTTGATGGGCTGTCTAGCCTCGTTAGCGAAATGCAGGAACCGATCCAACACCTGTTTGTACATGGCCCACTTATCGCTATCGGGGGTGTTATGAAATCGCAAGATACGAGTCATCTCTTTGTCCAGAGGCGCTAACGCGTTGTTGACAGTATCTCCATGAATGAACTTGCCTTGGTGTTGTTGTTGAAGCCGCGATAAGTCCTCGGGCGTTATGACGACCATTTGTTTTGCTCCGTCCATATCTCTTATTATGTCACAACTATTTAAATAGATTTCCAATCAACCCTCCTAGCAACGGTCCGAGTAGTAACGGCAATATGGCACCGCCTTGTTGTGAGAGAATGCGACGCTTTGTTTGCCAAACGTCACCGCGGCGGGCTATTCTCCGTAGCACCTTCTTGTACCTGGCTAATCGCGTTTTTTGCGCAGGTGATAACTTCACTCTACCATGTAGCGTGTTATCTGCGCATTCACACAATGATTTCACTAGACTCTTGTTGTAGACGGTCAGCTATGCACTTTTGTGGTCTCACTCGGCCGGACCAGCCGAGAGTAGGCTCAAAAAATTCGTAATTTTTACCTGATTACAGCAAAGGCAATCCGGAAAACGAAATCGGTAGCTTTCACTTTTTATAGCCAAAAAACGGTAAAAAAAGGGATTTTTATCGATTACAAGACCAATTGAGTGATAGCGCTGGGCAAGGTGTCAAAAAACTCGATATTTTGTGAGAAATGAATAAAACATAATGCGAACATGGAATTCAGTACCATTTGGCGTTGAGATCCTAAAAACGACAAAAAATGGCACAATTTATTTTATCGACCAACTGACCGGTAACAATGGGAGAGGTAAACTAATTTGATATTTTATAGGCATAATGTAGAATAAATAAAGTGAAACTCAATATGTGTACCTTTAGGCTATAGATAAAAAAGGCACCAAAAGGGCACTGCCGTCTTTTAGATTAATTGGCTGACAAAACTTACTGGGAGGGATGGCAACAAATGCGATTGTAAGCAGCGTGCAAACTTCTAAACATTACCTTTTACCTTTCAGATACTTCAGATACTAAAGGGCCAAAACGGTACCAAAAACAAGGTGGAGTGGGGGGGGGGGGGGGTCGGTTATAATATTAGTGTTATTATTTCCGCCAAAATAGAATAAACACAAATGCAGTTGGAAACGGTCATAAAAGGTAATTGGTATTATTTTAAGAGCTTGAAGAACGGCAACAAAGACATACGATTTGCAGGAAAAGATAGTTGGGTAGGAAGAAAAATGTATAATTGGAAAAGATAAATGAACCCCGTTGTTCAATATTTATTCGTAATTTATTTACACGAAAACGAAAAACATCACAATATGGTCTCCAGTTATTTATAAAAGATCAAATACAAGGAAAAAATACATATTGAAGGCATGTGTTCCAACTCCGTAAATTCTAGACGGTTTGTTGTGTGATTAAAATATTATCTATAATAATAATAAATCTATAATGTTATTATTTATTAGGTGCATGTTCAGCATATACATTTTTTTGCCATGTAAATGTAAACTTGTTTAAAAAAAAATTGTAAACCTGCGAAGCATCAAGCAGGCCGTCACATGTTGTTATGTAGATGATAGCTCATGATTTTATACATTATTATACAATTAAATGGAGCACTAATGTAAATACAACTAAAACACACTTTTGAGATGATGTTTAAATTTAAAGCACTTACAAACTATATACTTTAATGTGGAGTACATGACAAACTAGTGCATCCTCGTCACCGTGTTGTACATATCTGCTATGCTTCGAGACTCACTAAAACAGAAACACGTTCACATATATAGTCGCATCGGTAACGCGAAAATTATATTTTGATTTTAAAATATTAAGACGTATATAATGAGGGCTTAGTAATAGCCTACATACCTCAGAAATCCAGGTCAGTCACTGTCCTCACTGCAATAGCTTTCCTCTATTAGTGGTAGCAAGGTATCTTCTTCCACCTCTTTGCATTGCTCTTGACAGGAACACAAGTCTGTACATCTAAGCTTTAGCTCCTTGCACTGACACTTAGCTGTAGAACAGTGCTTGCATTTGCATGATATTAATTCTAATACTTCTTCTGGGGCTGGTTTCGTTGCAAGCCAATGGATAGCAATAGAACCATCTTCCAGGCACCAGCCATGGTCGAATGGGAGTGGGATACTTTGGAATTGGAGGAGAGATGTTTTCCAGATAGCTGCTTGGTAGTTTGATCTGTCAATGTGCAACCGGAGTGTTGAGCGACATGGAGGTAAGGTTTCTGGGTCGACGGCACCTCCCCGAGTGCAGTACATATGATATCGAAGCGCATTCACGTCTGATAATTTTGGCTATAAGTGTAAGTGAAAGCTACCAATTTCGTTTTTCGGATTGCCTTTGCTGTAATCAGGTAAAAATTACGAATTTTTTGAGCCTACTCTCAGCTGGTCCGGCCGAGTGAGACCACAAAAGTGCATAGCTGACCGTCTAAATCGCCTGCTTAGTCAGAAAACAGTGGCTTATCATAGACAAATATTTTATCTAAGCAGAGTTGACCTATAGGCAATGCAACAATCAAAGGTACAGTTATGTCAAATGGTACCAAAATAAAACCTATCTAAATAAAATGTGCAGTTACTTTAACAAGTCTGAGAACACAATGTACTGTTTTGAACGTATTTTGAGCGTTTGAACTTTGATTTGATAAACACACCCTTCTTGGTGAATTTTATGTTTAAGAAAGAAATGAAATATATATAAGATTTATAATTTATCTTAAAACACTATCAAATAGCATTGTTTTGATTCGTTACCCACCCGCATTTGTCATTTTTATTGGTCGCACATCTGACAAGTTGCCCTCTGCCGTTTTCTGCTCTCAAATCTAAAGAGCTACTGATTTCAATTATTGTTATATTACTTATGATAAGTGTTGTGTAACACACACAATATTTTGTTAGGTATTTTGCTTTAAGTATGAAATGTGTTGTCATATATCTCTCCCATAAAATGTGAGGGGTTACTTGAAGTTTATCGGTCACTTATACTACATACTAAATGGCCCTTTTATGCCCCCCTCCCCCCCTTTTATTTTTGGTTAATGCCCAACTCTTTGATTATAAATTTTCGAATTACATTTTCTTCGCTTTCCTTAAAAGATATAAAATTTGTTGACATCTCTCCAAGCATTATCAGAAATTGGTAATGAAGTTCACAAATTGTAATTTTGTTTGCCGTCTTTTTGTCTATACAAAGTAATAGTTACCGGTTTATTTACCGATTTCTGATTTCTCTAAAGGCCAAGTGCTATCGATTACGATAGTCGCTTTATTTGTTATGAATTAGTTTTAAATATCGAGTTCGTGCCACCAGTCTCAGTGTAATCGGTCGATAGGTCTTCTATATTATGATACATTGGTGCCGTTTTTTTTGCCGTTTCTTGATTTTAAAGGCCGTGTTTATGTTTTCGAACTTCACATTATTTGTTATTAGATACATTTAGTTTGAAATACCGAGTTTTTTTACTCTTCTCCCAGTGTTATCGGTTAACTGGTCTTCTTAATGAATTGTGTGCCATTTTTGCCGTTTTTATTCTCCCAGGGCAAAACGGTAGCGATTTCCATTTTCGCATTACTTTTTCTTAATTTTACATGAAATAACAAATTGTTCGACACCTGTCCCAGCGTTATCAGTCAACTAGTCTTGTAGTATTTAAATAATTACTTTTTGCCATTTTTTGCCGTTTTTTGGCTATAAAAAGTAAAAGCTACCGATTTCGTTTTCCGGATTGCCTTTGTTGTAATCAGCTAAAAATTACGAATTTTTTTAGCCTACTCTCGACTGGTCCGGCCGAGTGAGACCATTCTGTTGAATTTGGGGGGATAGCTGACCGTCTATTGGCCGTTTTTAATAATTGTCGGCGCACTTTTGGGCTGGCCTTATGCAATACACGTAGTACGTCACCGTGACTTAAAATGGTAGGCGTGGGCATGTTGCACCTAGGTACTTACTTTCCCTTGGGTTTATCATTGGCGGGTATGTAGACGACAGGGTGAACACTTTCGTCTGGAAATATTTTTGCACGAAACCGTAGTTGGTCCGGTGTGTCCTGTTTAAAGTCCAGTAGTAAATAGCCGAAAGGTTCGCGCGTCGCCTGTTTATATGCGTCCACCACGAACTCGGGTCTGTGAGGTTCGATTTGCCTCGCTAATGTGGCAATCTGAGCTCGGTCTCTGGGATTCTTAAACAACACAATGTAGTGCGCGTTTAAACTGAGGTCTCGAGAGCCACGCCCTTGATGAAATATATTTTGAGATATATAGATGATGCTCAAGTTGTTATGGCGACTATTAACGGTAAAGGCTTGGACTATTTCAGCCGAGTTTTGCATGTGATCGTCGATAACATAAAGTCTTGGCTCCGACGACTCTGGTGTCGTACCAAAGTCGGGTATGCCTCGACGGTACGTCACAGGTACGGGACAAGCAACACCCTCGTGCAAGGAATTTCTTTCCGCGAAACACCAGATAATTTCCTTCATAGGAGTGTCAAACATGTGCTCGATGTTCTCGATGAGTTTACGAATGAATTGCGACTTGCCTGCCTGGGATGGTCCACTAACAATGATGTTACTCGGATGCCTAAAGGGGATCATCGCGACGACGACTGGACGTCGTCTTCGAGCGACACCTATTCTTATACCTGTTTATGTTTATGATTATGATTATGATTATGATTATGATTATGATTATGATTATGATTATGATTATGATTATGATTATGATTATGATTATGATTATAATAATAATCATTATTATTATTATTAACAAAAGTGATTTGTTCGGACTTCGAACCCACACCTTTTAGTCGCAGGTTTCACCATCGTCTATATCGAATATATCTGTACAGTGCTAGAATATAATAATAGAAATAATTATAATACACATCTATCTATGCATGTATTACGAAATGT
The DNA here is from genome assembly GCA_945910005.1 of Isoperla grammatica. Taxonomy (NCBI): domain Eukaryota; kingdom Metazoa; phylum Arthropoda; class Insecta; order Plecoptera; family Perlodidae; genus Isoperla; species Isoperla grammatica. The sequence continues at coordinate 45,061,156 of OX246744.1, forward strand.
AATACTATTTATAGTTATGTCTTCTAGGAAGCATTATAATCTATATGTGGCATCCATCTGACGGTGTGCGCCTAGTCCAGCCATTCTTCACAAACATCATGATACATAACCTTGACATACCCTGTCACATTTCATTGGTACCAGGTTCGAACCTATTACATTCACATTCCTATAGGTAGCCTAACGTAATACCTCATGACAGCCCTAAGCGAGCTGAGGCTAAGGGAATGAAGTAGAATATTTGCACACTATATACATTCCAGGTTCGATTCCCGTCGCAGTGTTATTCTCATGCACGCCTATTAGGACACACATTAGGACACACAATCTCAGCCAATGAATAATACTCGGAATTGTGACGCCTCAAATCCTCCAGCCTATTAGGCCACATAGTCATTAGCGCTGAGGTGCTACACCGCTGCCGAGGCTGGATGTCTTGTCAGTCTTACAGCAACCGCTACATCCATCAGTCGCATTCAGTCTATAGTCATTAGCGAGACATTCCTTATCTCGCACAGATAATAGATCAATTACCTGAAATTGTACAGACTCAGTCTTACAGCAACAGTCCGATGTGAAGCACTCATGTTTTATGCCCCCCTCCCCAGGTTCGAACGTGGTACACGCACTGAGTCGTGCCCGACCCTTGGCTATATCGTGTCGTGCCGGCTTCAAATCTCATATTATCTTATGTTTTAACATTTGGGGGTGGGTACAGGGTTCGACTCCCGGTGACTGTGTTCGTTAGGTATCCTGGGTTCGATACCACAATTACTTACAGGTGGGGGCGGGGGTGGGGTGTGAGGTGTCAGTCGTGGAGAGCGGGTGTGGAGGGGAGGGGCGGGTGGAGGTGGCACCAGACAGTCTTACTAATCACCGTCTCGGCCAGTGAAGGATTCCTGGAATATCGACGCGATGAACCGGGGGTCTACTACTGATGATAAACGATAATATATAATTATAATTACTATTTCTTACGTTGTTTTCAACTCATAACAATTAACTACAATTTAAATATATTTGTGACTACAATAGTCAATCATGGCCACTTACCATTTGCACCTCTCAAGATATTGTTCCTTACTGTTGATACTTTCAATGTCATACTGTTTTTTATTTGATGCATACGAGCATGTTTTATGTCTACATGGTTCAATTTTGATTTATTAATAAAATGAAACCATGTTTTGGCAAAGTACGTGGTTCAATTCCTTTCATTCAGAACCTAATTTAACATTCCAAAATCGGTTAAAAAGTGTTGAAAATAAAACAAATGCCCTGCGGGGCAAACTGGGGGCTTACCCCTCCCCCCCCAAACCTCTTCCACCCAGGTAGAAAGTGTTGAATGTCATACTGCGCCCCCTTGAAAATATCCTGCCGGCGCCCATGGTGTAGCCCTGTGCGCTGTTAGTATTTTTTTACGCACACCTGCGTTGGCCAGCCCCCCCCCAGGATCCTGGGTGCGCCACTGAGGTAGACTACCTGAACGAGTATCTAAAAGGCGTATTATATTGATATTATTATTATAATTATTATTATTATTATTATTATTATTATTATTATTATTATTATTATCATTATTATTATTATTATTATTATTATTATTATTATTATTATTATTATTATTATTTTATTATTATTATAATTATTATATTATATATTATTTATATTATTATATTTTATTATATTTTATTTATTATTATATAGTCAGATATAGAATACAGATATGAATATGAATATATATATATATATATATATATTATATAGATATGGAAATACATTTAATTCGTTTGACACCAACAATGCTTCTAATATACTATCTCTACAATAAAGTGTGAACCTATCAATTGTTTACGTATAAAAAGCGACAATCATTTATGATCTCGTTACACCAAAAGTGCGCATATATTGAAGTGTGTATTACAAATTTGAATGCTGAGACCTTATTGGTGGTTTCAAATTTAAAGGGCCATTTAGGTTTGATCTCGGTCATGCACAGATACGGACTATCTGTGTGAGCGTGTGTGAAAGCTATTTAAGCGCAGCCCTGGTGGATACACACTGAACTATGTACGGTGATAACAAGCATAATGTGAGATCATAGCCCAAACATTGTTTACATGGCAGATAAATGACCGGTATCTTAGAAGTATGGCTACACTTTCCGAGATCAGAGGTACTGATCTCACACCGAAAAATGATCTCGGTCGTCTGTTGTGTATTTACCCCAATGATCTCAGTTTGTGTCAAAAACACACTCACACACACACACACACACACACACACACACACACACACACACACACACACGTGCATCCTCTAGTCTACGTAGAGACAATATCATATCCGTTGTATGTGATGAAGACAGTCGCCCACACTCAATAACTAAATACACTCTACGTATGGCAACGGAAGAACATTAGATTCAGATTGACAACTAGGATCATATGACCTTGGGGGACGTTTGGAGGAAAGGGACCAGTAGGACGTAAAGGGGAGGAAAAGGGAAATGGAAGTACGTATAAAGGGGAGGACTTGACTGCCTAGATTCGTCTGGCTTCTCCCCCTTGACCTGTCCGGCTAAGGTGGCCCTACCAGAAGCATACGCTTCCGTAAGGGAAGAAGAGCCCATCGTAGTCCATAGGGCAGGAAATAACACGGTGAAATAACTCGCCTCGTACGACTGGCCGAGTCACACCGGGCCCAGACGGAGTGACAAGGTGTAAAGGGCGAAGCTAAGTGTTCACATCTGAACTAGGAAGCCGGCGGGCAAGGCAAGGAATGCGCGTAGGCCTGTCTGTCTGTCTGTCTGTCTGTCTGTCTGCCAAGGTCGACCATCACGTCCCGGGCCCCGCTACATTATACCGCAAGACTCAAACGTTGGCATGCGGCCGGACTCCAGATAATACAGATATTCTTCATTTGACATAGTTTCAAGCTCTACAAATATTATATATTATACGGTTATACCCCTCTTTAGACCCCCCTTTTTTATATTATACCCCCTAATAATAATTTTTTGTGGGAAAGCCCGTTATAGAGTGCACAAGTGCCCCTCTTCAGGTGACTAACTAGGTATATTAGGGTGTTTAGATAGTTGGGAAGGAATGTCCGAGGGCTTTTAGTAGGACTCAATCCCGGCATTCGCCTTTACGACAGAGGAACACCTCGGAAAAAACCTTCAGTCAGGACTGCCGGTGGTCGGAATCGAACCGGCGACCTCCCGAATTAGAGTCTCGCGTCTTACCGCTGAGCCACCTCTATCGGTTCCATCCCTTAGTTATGTGACTACCGCCCAGCATAACAAATATGACTGAATAATAGAAATTAAATTTAATATAATATGAAATGATTATGAATAAATATAGGCCTATGATTGTCGGGTATTCACGGTGATAAGGGGTGAGGTAAGGTAAGGGGGTAAGCGCCAAACCATGGTAAATCTAAGAGAATCTCAAGTCTACGCAACCAACGCGTTGTTTACACAAGAGCGATGCTATTTTCAGCTCGTACATTCAAGCGGTGCGAGAGATATAGAGAGAAAGATCTCAATGCAAGCACTCGACACTAAAGTCGCTCCACAGCAATTATGGTGCTGGGGCCCTACGTCACAGATGGGCGTGTCGGAGCCAATCAGCGGGCGGCTTTCACCGATACTCACATTTGGTTGGCCGAGCCTCACTCATCTGTGACGTCACCAGCCTCAAGGAGAGATGGGCGTGTCGGAGCCAATCAGCGGGCGGCTTTCACCAATACTCACATCTGGTTGGTCAAGCCTCACTCATCTGTGACGTCGCCAGCCCCTAAGTTGCTGTGGAGCGACTTTAGCACAGATACTTCGTGTGACACTATCTTTACACCAATTATAATAACCGCGGTTATTTAAAAAATCGGTACTATTACCGGAAAAAGTACTTTTTAACTTTTCATATACAACACAAATGTATGATATGAAATAGCACATTCTTTTTACACAAAATTAAAATAAGTACGGACTCCTTCGCTAGTCTTCACATAGTATATAATTTGTCTCGCTTTTCACGTGAGGGCGAGGCCCATGCACCACTGCAGTGGTCAACCCAGGATGTTACTTTCCCCGGTGCATTATTCCTCATTAGTTGAATTATTACAAAGATCGGCTTCTGGGGCAGAGAGAGGCCCAGACGCAGGCGGAGGAAACAACTACGAAATTCTCTTCCAAAGTGTTCCCAAATGATTTTAATGGAAACAATTTGGACTCAGAAGGATTGTATTGTTATTAGTATAGCCCGGCTACTCTTTATAAATTTGCTTACATAAGTAACAAGTAAAATTCTTCATGAAGGCAAGACATATCTTATTGATATATCTTGAGAACACTTCAAGATATTGAAAAGGTGATCAGCTCTAAACGATGAATATAAAAACTTAAAAATATTGTTATTGTTGTCGTTTCTTTTTATCAAAACAAATGTATTATTAATCAAGTAAATAAATTACAATCGTTACATATACAATGTATGGTAGTATCATAACATGGTTGGAATACGCGTCTGCGATTCTCATTTCCGGTTTTTGACATTCTCGGACATTTTACCCCCTATCGCTAAGCAATTACACATCAGCAGTCACAACAACAATGTGAACAATGTCAAAATCCTAAACTTAAGGGCTAAAATGGCCGCCCACCGCCAACTTCCGTGGGTATTTAATTTGTACGTTGATTTATTAGCTGAATTAGGTCAAGTAACGAAGTAACTATTAACGTCCATGGTATAGTTGTCCCAAGACTACCTTGCACATGCTTTCGTCACAGGCGACTGGTTTGTAGCCAATCAGCGATCGGTATTGGCGCTGGTGTGTCTCGGGCGGTTCGCTGGTTGGCTACGACTGCCCCGGATGTGACGAAAGCAAGTGTAAAGTAATCTTGGGCCTACTATAGTATTCTCCTTGGGGTCCACCTGGGACTCCAACAACAACAACAGCCACCCAGGGCTGTGACGTCACTTACTTTGTCGTTGCTCTTGTCCAGGAAGTCGAAGATACAGTCGGCCTCTGCGACCACCTCCTCCACCGCCCCGTTGTCCGGCTTGTTCTTGGACTTGCCGTTGGCCAGTATCAGCGCCACCTGCTGCAACTTGCGGTCCGTATCGTCGCCCCCCTCCCCCTCGTCCTCGTCGTCCTCATCGCTCTCACTCTCGTCCTCGCTCACGTCCTCTACGTCGTCCACATCGTCCTCGTCCTCCTGGTTGCGTTTATCCTTCATCGCGCGCTGTGTCAGTACATTCACAACATGACGGAGACACCCGAACCTCGGTGCGCCTGCACTCGGGACGCGTCTTATCGCACAGCCGACAACACCCGAACCTCGGTACAACTGCACTCGGGCCGCGTCTTATCGCACAGCCGACAACACCCGAACGTCGGTGCGCGTGCACTCGGGACGCTTCTTATCGCACAGCCGACAACACCCGAACCTCGGTGCGCGTGCACTCGGGACGCGCTATATCGCACAGCCGACAACACCCGAACGTCGGTGCGCGTGCACTCGAGACGCGTCTTATCGCACAGCCGACAATACCCGAACGTCGGTACACCTGCACTCGGTTACACACTACTTGTTGGTCGTCGTTGTAAGCGATGCAACTAGTGTCAGTTGCTCGTGACGTAACAAATACGTACACAATACGTCACGACGACGATTAACTTCACTTCACAGTCTTTACTTCTCCTGACGAGCTCCTCTCAATATGTCATAACATCTACAAAGACTAATCACAAAGAACTTGATATAATTAAAACCGCACAAAATGCGTTATTTAGTAATATCTTGACATGCTTGACAATATAGAAAACATTAATACTTAATATCCAGAATGCGTCTCATAAGAACTGAAAACTTGATTTATAACTTTCAAATGTTGGAATCCTTACTAACCAAAATGAAAAACCGTAACGATTGCAATATCTGAAATTTTGTCAAGGCACCTTTTAGTTTGTGTAAAACTATACAAACATTTTGATTATCAATCGAATTTTTGATATTGTGCAGACCAAGTTTTCAAGATAATACTAAATAATAATAATACGGTTGACGTTGCACTGTTTTAATAGCTCAGACTTTCTAAATTCCCCCCTAATAACTTGGGATCAAAAGCGATGAAACACACGAATAACAGAAGTAAAAACTGTAGTAGCCTATTTGCTTGTTTTTACTAAAACTCACTCGTCGATGGTGTTCGGAGCCTACAGGGTAGGTTCAGTCGCTTTTAAATAAAGTCTTCCCCTAAAAAAATCAGTCTTGTTACTGGGTAGGTAGACTCTATAAATAGAGACTCTAATTCGGGAGGTCGCCGGTTCGATTCTGGCCACCGGCAGTCCTGACTGAAGGTTTTTCCGAGGTTTTACCGAGTAAGTCATCAGAAAAGGGGCACATCAGGTTAAGCTGGTGTGCACCCTATAACAGGGATTCCTACGAAAACAAATTATTATTATAAATACGAATTTATTTATTTAAAATACAAGCTAAAACTTGGCCACCTACCGGGCTGCAGCGGAACTAGTGCTAATCTTATGCAGCCTCAGTGCGTCAGCGGCGTGAATACACTGAATACAATTAGGCGACGGAGCAAGTCTTGTTTGTGTGCATGCACTGCATGTACCGGACCGGATGTCCGTGCACGTATTTCTTATACATAGAACAAGTCTCGCACTGTTACCGTTTCATCTAAGAAGATCCATCACATCGGTGATTACGAGCAAAGACTGCACTAAAACCGCATTAAATTATAGTTTTTTTTCTCTTTATAAAACTTATTTTTAATAATGCCTCCTGCTAAATTGCGAAAACGTGAAAAGTTGGCTCAATTTAGGTTAAGAATTGAAAAAAAAATTGTTAGTTTGTAAGACTGTTACTTTTAGATAACCTCATTCAAAGGTGCATTCACAATGAGTAATGACAATTATATATCAAATAACTACAAACTAACAAATGTTTTTTACATACCTACAAATAAAATTTGTACTTCTGTGTCAGTTTTTCAATATTGTGATTTGTGTGGCGTTCTTGAGATGACCAAAACGCGCAAGTTTGCCGGTCCATTGCGAACTACAATAACCACGGGCACATAATTTATATAAAAAAAAAAAAAACACTTACCAAAGTGACGCATGACATTTTCTGAAGCACAGTTCTCTTCCTCAGACGCGAGTGCACTGAGGAAGGGAACCGCCGGAGCTTCAGAAAATGCTTCTGCGCACTTTGACGACGAAATATACGATTGTTTATTCTTACATTTACCTATACCTAATTTTACAATTTACAAAGTAAATTGGAAATACCAACCCTGAATTACAATAAATATTTTTCTCACAGTATTCAGTTCTTTCGAATCCAAACTAAGCACGTTTTCCACTTTTTCGATGTTTGGTAAATTCGGGCGATTATAATCGGCTGTACAGTCTTCCCTCTTTCCGCTGCTTTGTAGTAAAAGCAAAGTGTAACATACAATTAATAACAACGCACAAGACTTCACATCCGCCAGTGTTTTAAAAGTCATACAAGAGATACATTTGTTTTGTTTTATTTCTTACTTCAACTAACTTCCCATGATGCGGATCATGACGAACCAATCAGAACGCCCGCCGAACAAAATGATTACTACGGAAATCCAAATCAAAACAATGACACCGGATGTTGTTGTTACTTATACCGTCAATCAAAGTCAAGGTCGCAAGCTCTGTTTTGAGTGGTGAAATAAGGTAATTAATATGCTATTGTTGCTTTGTTAGTTATTGTTTGTGAGTTATTGGGTCAGCAGCACTAGTAGATCGTATCTTAAAACAACTTTTTAAAACGGAAATTGTGGGAAGATATCGCATGGCTAGTTATTACCATGGTCTATAGACAACGAAAACAAATATGCAAAATTCATCACGATTGGATTAAACAAGAAGAAGACGGGGAAGACCAAGGAAGAGATGGAAGGAAAAGATTGCTAAAGACCTACAGACGAGAGGAGAGAACTGGGAACAAGTAGAGGAAGTACGATTGTGGGAAGATAGGAAGAGGTGGAACAATTTGGTTGTGAAACCCAAGCTGACCCTGCCAGAAGCAGGAAACGGTGATGGATAATGATGATGATGATGAATACAATAATATCGTAGTAGGTTGACGCATTTAATCTAAAGGTAATGAATCTTGCATATATTTGTTTTCGTTGTCTGTAGACAATAATAATATCTAGCAGCGCTATCATCCCACAATTTCTATTTTTTGTTTTAAAGACACGAACAAAAAACGTTAAATTCTCACGACCTGTGCTCGACAGCTTAGGTCTTTTGACGTCTTCGAATCAGACCCGTGATACGTCGCGAGGGATGCCATAAGTAGAGTGACCACCAGTCCCGGATTTCTGCCCCTATTAATTCCCGGTGTCCCGAAAAAAGCTTTCGGGATACCCAGTTGTCCCGGATTTGTCTCGAAGCATATGGTTACTGAAATATCCTATCTTTGGCAAGAATAATTGTGTTCAGTACTAATGAAACTCAGTAATTTGACACTGGCGCCATTCTCTTTGATAACAACTTGATAATGTGTTAATTAATAGTCCCAAATAAAATAATTTTCTAGGTATGCATCCACTTGCAGATCAAACCAAATCTCACTAAAACACATCCAAAAACGCTCTTCGAAGAAAATTCACTGCGGGGATGTTTATTGGGGGGGGGGGGGGGGGGGGGCGTGGAAAGCCTCCCGTCAGCCGACGACGGTTACTTCTAGTAGTGTTCATGTTTATTTGTCCCGGATTTTCTTTTCAGAAAAATGGTTATACCATGGCCACGCCGTAAGAAGTGAGGCGTCCCCTAAAACTCTGAGAAGAGACGGTCGGCTCCACACGGTCTATTACAACGGTATTCACCTCGAGATTGCCCGATAGCTGCATTGTTATTGTCCACTGCATTGACTGCACCAAGGAGGTTATATAAAGCACTGGAGGGGCGGAGGCCTATGTTTACCTGGCTGTTGCAGTGAAGCCAGTTTTGCGGCGCGCGGCCGAGCGGCGGCCATATTGAGACTGGAAGGATTTCAATGCATGCATCTTTCCCCGCCCCCTCGGCGGCCCCCCGCACGTGACTTTTTCCACGATGTGTCGCTACAGTTTTCGGCGCCCGGCCTTTGGCTACTCGTGGGTATTTTTTTCGACTTTCCACCCCCACCCCTTCACCCCCTCACGACGTGTTTTATCTCGTCAAGTGTGCGATTTCGGCGCTCTCGTTTTGCGGTAGAAATTGTAAAAAATTCAAATGTTTTTTGGGGAATTTTTCGGATGCTTTTGATCGCAAGTCAATTGATTGGCGCATCTTTTTGTAAGAATTTTATGAATTTTAATGGTCTCTTTTAAAAGTTACGGGCACTTAAACTCGAAAAATTTGCGAAATTTGGATTTGACGGATCTGGTACGTTTTTAACGCGTCACATTCAAACGGCTCTGCCCGTCGAACCAAACGAGATATAACGTTCGTTTTTGTTTCGTTACTGACGCTTACCATCTGGGTAACTGGAATTTGGAAAATTTTTGGATTCGTCCCAGAACTTTCGTCAATCAAATTGTGTACATTTGGTAAAGTGCGTTTTTAAAAAGCGCGTGTAACACTTTTTTTCCACATTTTTTCTTTGAAAATTTTCTCGAATTTTTCATTTTGATAAATAACCACTAATCTTGATTATGAACGAAGCGATTTTTTAATTTCGTCCCGGATGCTTAGTTATGGGCACTTTTCCATTAATTCTACACGGTTTCAGTTTTGATTTTTTTGCGTCAAGTTGGTACTTGCGAAATGGGGTTTTCTTCTTTAGGCCGATGCTGAACCCTTGCCCGTACAGGGGCATGAAAACGCATTTTCGAAAAGTCACCCCTTTACCGAATGACAGATGTTCCCGCAACGCACTTTTCACGGCGTTAAGAAAACACGCATACAAAAGTTTTGTTTTTGTATATTAAAAGGGATTTTAATATGCCATCCACATACATTTGTGATTAGTATTATTAAATGCACATTTGTCTATCCGAAAACGTTACGTTAAAAAATTAGACTTTACGGGTGTCCGAGTTACGGTGCTTTAACGGATTTCACGCGTAGCCGTTTTTTGTCGGAATTTGTCTTTGGGAATTTTTCAAAGTCTTAAAAAAGCATGTTGGAATTTTTTCTAATTATCGTTTTCCGTTTTACCGTGTCCTAGACTATTTTTGACATATTGAATGTACCCGGACGTACCGGGCACGTACCGTCTTCGTATTTTTGTAATTTTAATTTTCAGTTTTGAACGTCCCCCAAATGTCCCGTTTTGAAATTGGACAACCCGTTTTGGGATCATTAAAAAGAGCGTTCCAATACCTTTCAGTACATGTGCAGTTTGTTGACGTCACACTTACCGGGACGTACCGGAAAGCTTTTGTACGTGCAAAATTCAACTTTTTTGTTTTTGACCACCCAAATTACGAATTTGTTATGAGTTTTTTCGGAATTTTTCGTCGGAATAACTTTTCTCTATTCTTTATTAAATATGTTTAGTTTTTAATTTATCGAAAAAGCTCAAAACACGACGACGGGGGAGTGCCGTATACATTGATGTAATCTGAAGATAATCAATTTCGACACTCACATTTGTCTTTGATGGCTTATTGTGGGTGTCGTAGATACTTGAGTGAAGAAAGAAACTTGAAAATTGTGTGATTTTGAAAAAAGAAAAAAGAATAAGTGTACAAAAAGTACATGTACCATGTAAAACTGTCGTGGATACTTCACTGTAAAAATTTTTCCTTTAAAATAAAGTATACTGGATATGGAAGTAGCACAACCAGTAAATGAACTGTTAAATTTACCCCTCCATTGAAGACTTACGATGAAAGGCAGACCTTACTTAAAAATACACGTCCATTAGGTTTTGTTATGGATCGGCAGGAACCATGAAATAATTAATACGGAACATTTATTTAAAAGGTATTCACATTTAATTACCTCTCCATTGGAGACTTAAATTAAAAACGCCATGTCCTAAATAAGCATGTCCACAAGGTTGTTTTTAATGATATGTAGGTACCTTAATCTTACAAGTTAACTTACATTATTTTAAGTGCATACCCATTAAAAAGACCGTCCATTGGATACTTAAAATAAATATACCATATGGCCTAAAAATATACATCTGTACTATTAAGTTTAGGGTTGTGTAGGTATTGTAGATTTATTAATTTTGTTCCTTTATTTCAAATGCATACCGATTAAAAAGACAGTCCATTGGATACTTAAAATAAATATAACATATGGCCTAAAAATAGACATCCGTACTATTAAGTTTAGGGTTGTGTAGGTATTGTAGATTTATTAATTTTGTTCCTTTATTTCAAATGCATACCCATTAAAAAGACCGTCCATTGAATACTTAAAATAAAGATACCATATGGCCTAAAAATAGACATCCGTACTATTAAGTTTAGGGGTGTGTAGGAATTGTAGATTTATGAAGTGTGTATCTTTCTCATACTCATACGTTTCATGTACGGGAACACATACACAATCCATGTCTGTTGTACAAAGGCCAATCCACGGATGTTCCATGTATGGGAAGTACGCAGATGCAATACAAATATGGAAAGCTGCGTTTGAAAGTCGAAACTCGCAGCAGTCTGTTAGTGGCGCAACCTAGGAGGTAGTCATAGAACTAAACGTATTCCTTCATTTAATTGATTACACGATTATTAACTTGCAAATCCTGAAAAAACACTTTTTCAGACCATAGTACAAGTATACATACAAGTTGATTTAGATTAGTTACATATACACAAATTAAATTTTGGCGCTCCCAGCTGGATTCGAACTGCATCCCCTCCGCCTCCACCTGTGAACAGAGACCTCGTGCGTTTTACCGCACGGCTGTCTGGGCATGGTGTCTTTGACTGGTCAAATTCACATAAAAGCGCAAAGCACAGAAGAAGTAGCCGCGCATAGGTTTTATGGAACCCCATTGGGTTTCGAGCCTGGGGTTGTTTTAAACCCTGACAATATAATACTAGGGGAGAGGGGAGAATTGGAATGGAAGGTGGCGTATTTAAATGAATGTGAGTTATGTCAGGTAATACAAATGAATGCTAGTGGTAACTGCTAACTGGTAACTGGTACATATATAATTTTCCTTAATGTATTGATACTCTACATGTACATGATACTCTAGATAGGCCCATCATTTCATAACAAATAAAACATATCCGGACATTTCCTTTTCTTTAAAGAACCCGGGCACGGATTAGGATGTCAAAAAGAGGACATGTCCGGCAATACATATGGTCACCCTACATGCGTAATCGACGCAAACCATTTGCTATCAAAGACGCCCAACAAAGTGGGCTATCAAGACGGAACGAAAATAGCTGTATACAAGTTTCGAATCCTAGCTTCCTGTTTGTCAGGGTTGATGGAATGCAGTAGACGAGGCGACATTCCACGAACTCTCCCCCCCTCGTTGTCCAGCGTGACCTTTGGCTCCAATGTTCTCTAATCGTCAAGTAGGGAATGAGACTTATTTCCAAGAAAAACAATATATTAAATGCATTGGTGTAATGAAATGAGGATTTGCTAATACAGTGGCAACGTTGGAGCTCAGATATTTACAATTTGGGGTAATACTTGCTAGGCAAATATTTTAACCTGAAATGAATGGTAACAAATTCACGCTAAATAGAATTGTATCTTCTTACCCGTCACAGTTTGACAAATCACACCGTCAGAAAATGAGTTTTCTCAAATAAGTAAGTAAAAAAACACAGTGGTAAACGTGGTTGTACTGTAATCTTGTCAAAAAACTATTTTGAGTAGAAAATTACTGTACATAATATAACTCGACTTCGCTAATCCATTGTATTATTTCAGGTGTTTCTCTTGCGTTTTGGAAGGTCAGACAAAAATGTAAATGGATTCATATCGGAACTCATTACAATGTTTACTTTATAACTGTTGTCGTCCATGGTTATAAGGTCGGGTCGTGAGTTCGAGTCCCGTAAAAGGGTGGTGGACTTGCGAGGGTCTCTAACTTACAGTTATTTCGTTAGCTATATCACATTGGTCTATTTAAAGGTAATTTAGGCCATTGCCTTCATTGGCATTAGTATTATCAAGCAATGCAGAAAATAAGAGACCATTAAATGTGCTGGAATTCTTGTTGTTGGTTGCTATTACACCAAAATCTCTCCCGCTGGTTACCGCATATTGGGGACGATCTGCCTCTATAAAGCCGACACTCCTTGGGGCCCTTCCGCAGTATGTTTTCGGTATACCGTTTCCCGTACCTAACCGTAAATTAGGACAAAACGAAAGTAAACCCTTGGAACAGTGGAGCCCCAGCATATTGTTTGAAAATACATTATTTGAATATGCGTGGCAACAGGAATAACTTATGGAGCGTGCGTTTCCATTAGAATTTAATGGCACTCTTTCTGATAGATTTTGTTTTTTTTGTCTGTCGATAGCGGTCGAACGGAAAGTCCAATCAACTTGAAATTTGGACCATCCACAAGCCTAGATGTGGATTGAATGTGTATAGTTTTGTGGAAAAATCGTTCGAAAAGTTAGAAAGTTACACCATAGTTACTGCAATGAATGAAACACAATGGCGGCAAAATATGAGATAGCCATATTTTTATAAAGATTTTTCCGATCACGAATATGTTCATTTTATGTCGATCTGATAAGAATTGGCAAAGTTACATAAAAGTTACTCGAAAATATTTGTCTGAAACCCAGTAACGACAAAATGTAAGGTGACCATATTATAGTAAATTTTTGTATAAATAAACGCGACCTGGTACATGTTAAAGGCAAAAATTACATTTCTTTTCTCTTCGTGACGTCAGCCTGTACATTTCTTCTGCTGTCAATAAGGTGTTAGTAACGGTGGCGGACCGCGTTGAAAACATGACAACGAAAATTCTTAGCACGAAATTCTAAAATAAAATTCTTGCACGACATTCAACAATATCGGGAAGTATAATATCTATGGAAATTAGAAATTTTTTTGAAATACGCATTCTTTAATTGTTGTTAATTGTTGTTTTCATTTTTTTGAGAACTTTTCGTCAGATCGTTCGTAGATATGGACGCGCTCGCGTATCAACGCGCCACACAGAGCGTTTTCCTATAGTATCTTTCTATGCACCAACTATATACCACCGTTTGGTCCCAAGCATGCAGTAGGCAATATATAGTACCTTTGAGATATAGTTAAAGAACTGTTTTGAAAACGAAGCTGTGACACACTACTAGCCTACACTTCAAACTTATGAAATATTCTATCACTATCAAGAATTGAGGGGGCATATATATTGCAACAATTTTTCGGTGTGCTATCTCATGTACGCCTACTGTAGCACATTTATGTATGTACATATTACGTATTTTATTAATTTATTTTATTATATTTTTAGGATCAGTAAAGGGCACAATACCCTCTTTAGCCTGATTAGTGATGATTGATGAATGATAATGAGGAAGGGAGGAGGGGAAGCCTGGTACCGGCACGTAGCCTACTCCTGTCGAAAAGTACCAAGGGGACCACCGGCTTTACGTCCCATCCGAAAGGACGGTGTAACTTTTAACAGCCATGTAGGTTCCTCCACTAACCTGGACTGCCGAGCAGTTGACGAGAAGAAGGAAGCTGTTACACAAGCTTTCGAACCCTCCAACCTGCTCTCATCAACGGTAACCTGACCTAGCCCGAGGTTGCTTAACTTCGGTGTTCGTATGGGAACCGTCTAAGCGACCGCGGTTAAACCGTTGGCTATATTATGTAGTTATACGTTTACCTTACGTGATTTGAAACTAAGCACCAATATCATATTCCGTTCATCGGTACATCTAATTACTGAAAAGAGAACATTACCAAGAGAACTAGTAACTGCGCACTACTCATTGTATTGAAATATTAGGTATAATATTATTATTGTTTATCATATTATTATAAATATTATGTAACATGTATAAGTTTTTTTTTTTTTATCTAAACGGAAACCCATCCGAAAATGTATCTTCTCCAGCAGGGCTCCAATAAAGCTTTGTGCGACAGGAAAGTGGAATCTATACCATTTAATGAAGGTTGCTAATAGGCCTATTGTTGCAAACCGATTACCGAAAATACAAAACCGATTTACAAAGGAGGACAAGTCAGCGTTCAAGTAGGGCCTATGTATCTACGATGTGGCGTAATATCTCGAAACGTCTTTAATTGTATTAGCAAATAGAACTACGCGTACAAATTACAATGAAAAAATCATAAAAAAGCAGGAATACATAACAAAAACCACACTACTCTCAACTGTACCACAAATAACTACTGTACCATTGAAAAGAACAAGAACAATAAAAATGAACTGATAAAAAGTTCTTTATGATTCAGAATCCCGCCGTATTACCTGTGAAATATGCAAGGAGACCACAGTTTATCAAGTCATCATAAGATTTCAAGACATATCTAAACGCGCGTTTCCCTCTTTGACTAACATGTGTGCATTGCTTGCTGGCGAACACGGAATTCCCAGAACGAAATCCAATTATAACATTCAGGTTGTAGGGCTACTCGGCTGGCCTCTACCATAGACATATCACACACGACAAATCAACATTCGTCTGTGACAAATTTAGTTTTCAGCAAGATCATATGTGATCATATGTGATCCTGTAATGTATGTAATCGTATTGACAGCGACACCTTGATCTACAGCGAAATATGTGTCATGGGGACAATGCAGCACCCCTCTATTAGATCGCCCTAAAATGCACTTTTACTTGTGTGGGCCCATTATAAGCACTAGTCAATAATACAGTAAGAGCTGGAAGTACTTCCCAATACCGGAAATAGGCGATCTCACCGCGGACTAGAACGAAAGAATTACCGTATTTTTAGCTCAGCTGTTGGCATATATGAAACCACCCTTACTTTAAAATACCTTTTCGTTGTAGAGTTTATCTTACAATGCACTTACGTACTTATATAAAATAACGCTAGTAATTTTACGAGTACAATGGACTGGTACTTTTAACTCAGCTGTAAGCATATATTGACCCACCCTCACTTTAAAATACCTGTTGGTTGTAGAGTTTATCTTACAATGCACTTACGTACTTATATAAAATAACGCTTGTAATTTTACGAGTACAATGGACTGGTATTTTTAACTCGGCTGTTAGCATATATTGACCCACCCTCACTTTAAAATACCTTTTCGTTGTAGAGTTTATCTTACAATGCACTTACGAACTTTTATAAAATAACGCTTGCAATTTTACGAGTACAATGGACTGGTATTTTTAACTCAGCTGTTAGCATATATTGACCCACCCTCACTTTAAAATACCTGTTGGTTGTAGAGTTTATCTTACAATCCACTAACATATTTATATGAAATGACACTAGTAATTTTACGAGTACAATGGACTGGTATTTTTAACTCAGCTGTTAGCATATATTGACCCACCCTCACTTTAAAATACCTGTTGGTTGTACAGTTTATCTTACAATCCACTAACATATTTATATGAAATGACACTAGTAATTTTACAAGTACAATGGACTGGTATTTTTAACTCAGCTGTTAGCATATATTGACCCACCCTCACTTTAAAATACCTGTTGGTTGTACAGTTTATCTTACAATCCACTAACATATTTATATGAAATGACACTAGTAATTTTACGAGTACAATTGACTGCTATTTTTAACTCACTCTGAATTTAATATACATATATTATTGCTATATTTTGAAGTTACCTGCGTATACTTTATTCGAAAAAACGTGTTCAATACGGGTATTTCATAAAAACCTGTCCACAATTTGTAAAATAATACATTCGTGAGAGGGGTTATTTTATGAAAATAATTTACAGTGTTGAGTAAAGAAAGAAACTTGAAAATCGTTGGATTCGAATCGCTGACCCATATCGCACTGGACGCTTGAACTCGATATACTATGCTACAACATTGGGCAATTTATTCGTTAAGTATCGTGTAACACGGGCGCGTATAAAAAGTCCGGGTTGATCTTTTTTGGTGAATTAAAGATCTCGTATATTTAATATTGAATCACGCTTTCTAAAAAAGTTGACACGAAGTCTGTAAGTCATATTGGTCGCCCACAATAAGCCATCAAAGACAAATGTGAGAATCGAAATTGATTATCTTCAGATTACATTAATGTATACGGCACCCCCCCGTCGTCGTGTTTTGAGCTTTTTCGATAAATTAAAAACTAAACATATTTAATAAAGAATAGAGAAAAGTTATTCCGACGAAAAATTCAGAAAAAACTCATAACAAATTCGTAATTTGGGTGGTCAAAAACAAAAAAGTTGAATTTTGCACGTACAAAAGCTTTCCGGTACGTCCCGGTAAGTGTGACGTCAACAAACTGCACATGTACTGAAAGGTATTGGAACGCTCTTTTTAATGAAACCAAAACGGGTTGTCCGATTTCAAAACGGGACTTTTGGGGGACGTTCAAAACTGAAAATTAAAATTACAAAAATACGAAGACGGTACGTGCCCGGTACGTCCGGGTACATTCAATATGTCAAAAATAGTCTCGGACACGGTAAAACGGAAAACGATAATTAGAAAAAATTCCAACATGCTTTTTTAAGACTTTGAAAAATTCCCAAAGACAAATTCCGACAAAAAACGGCTACGCGTGAAATCCGTTAAAGCACCGTAACTCGGACACCCGTAAAGTCTAATTTTTTAACGTAACGTTTTCGGATAGATAAATGTGAATTTAATAATACTAATCACAAATGTATGTTGGATGGCATATTAAAATCCCTTTTAATATACAAAAACAAAACTTTTGTATGCGTGTTTTCTTAACGCCGTGAAAAGTGCGTTGCGGGAACATCTGTCATTCGGTAAAGGGGTGACTTTTCGAAAATGTTTTTTCATGCCCCTCTACGGGCAACGGGTTCAGCATCGGCCTAAAGAAGAAAACCCCATTTCGCAAGTACCAACTTGACGCAAAAAAATCAAAACTGAAACCGTGTAGAATTAATGGAAAAGTGCCCATAACTAAGCATCCGGGACGAAATTAAAAAATCGCTTCGTTAATAATCAAGATTAGTGGTTATTTATCAAAATGAAAAATTCGAGAAAATTTTCAAAGAAAAAATGTGGAAAAAAAGTGTTACACGCGCTTTTTAAAAACGCACTTTACCAAATGTACACAATTTGATTGACGAAAGTTCTGGGACGAATCCAAAAAATTTCCAAATTCCAGTTACCCAGATGGTAAGCGTCAGTAACGAAACAAAAACGAACGTTATATCTCGTTTGGTTCGACGGGCAGAGCCGTTTGAATGTGACGCGTTAAAAACGTACCAGATCCGTCAAATCCAAATTTCGCAAATTTTTCGAGTTTAAGTGCCCGTAACTTTTAAAAGGGACCATTAAAATTCATAAAATTCTTACAAAAAGATGCGCCAATCAATTGACTTGCGATCAAAAGCATCCGAAAAATTCCCAAAAAAACATTTGAATTTTTTACAATTTTTACCGCAAAACAAGAGCGCCGAAATCGCACACTTGACGAGATAAAACACGTCGTGAGGGGGTGAAGGGGTGGGGGTGGAAAGTCGAAACAAATACCCACGAGTAGCCAAAGGCCGGGCGCCGAAAACTGTAGCGACACATCGTGGAAAAAGTCACGTGCGGGGGGCCACCGAGGGGGCGGGGAAAGATGCATGCATTGAAATCCTTCCAGTCTCAATATGGCCGCCGCTCGGCCGCGCGCCGCAAAACTGGCTTCACTGCAACAGAGGCCAGCGCCCCTCCAGTGCTTTATATAACCTCCTTGGACTGCACCAACCGTGAATGGAATGCGACCCCACCACGTCTGACAACACGCGCGCGATATTATCACTACAATACAGCTGAGGCATGAGAACGAGATGCAACTAGATTTAGTTTGGTAGTTGTCACACGCGTCACTTCCCTATTACATACTCCGTGACGACAACACCTTGCAAGTTAACGCGACGGGACCATAAGGGGAGTCCAGGGAAGCAGGACAGGGCAAGTCAGAGGAGCAACCTCAAGTGGGACAGTGTTTCCTTTTGTCGCCTCTTACGACTGTCAGAGTCACTCTGGGCCACGACTGTCGCGATCCAGTTGGGGTGATGGTTGATACATCACCGTTCCTTGTTGCAGCTATTGTCAATTATTGCAATGATTGTCGCGGACGTACCAAGCGCGGCCGCGATGCCTGCCAGAGTATTTTTAGCGACTCTGTTGTCGTTTTTGTGCCAATGCAGTCAGGGTCCTTCTCGACCCATCAACCCACCCACTCCCCCCCTCCCACGATAAATATTACATAATATTGTTGTTTGTTGTACACGGCGAAACAGCGGAACATTTTATCGGACGGAAAATCAAAAACAAATACATTCAATTTTATTCCCGAATTTTTTTTTTCTTCTTTTCCGTAGTTTTTATTAAAACTTGAAGAATATCCAGCCCAACGTTTAAAATGAGCTACGAAATTACTCCAACTTCATTGATAGTTCGCTTCATTTGCTACGTTCTCCTGCTCGTACGGATACCGGCCTTCTCATTGGTCCAGAGAAACTACTCGCTTCACTCGCCTAACCTGCGTACATACGAATTTATTTCTTATAAATGTTTGTAGCTATTTAATGCATTTCCTAATCGATTATTAAAATTTACAAAAGAGAACAATTAAATTAAATTATCAAGCCAGTAATTTGCAAGAAATGAGAAAAGCATACAGAGTAGATCAATATAGGCAACCCAAGACTACCTTACACATGCTTTCGTCACAGGCGAGGCACTCGTAGCCAACCAGCGAGCCGCCCGAGACAAGCGCGCGCAAATACCGATCGATGATTGGCTGCGAACCCGTCGCCTGTGACGAAAGCAGGTGTAAGGATGTCTTGGGTTGCCTATACAAAAACGAAACGTCAACAGTTTTGTCCATGAACCACCTTCGACCTAGTGGTGCATCGAGGGCTATCGAGAGTGTGCGGGGGGGGGGGGCGGGGCGACCCACTGCCTTGTACACACACATCCGGTGCAACACACTTCCCACCGCCAACAATGCAAGGAAGACGCCACAGTTTCACTCTTATTGTCCGATCGAGTTGCTTTCCCGCGCGAGCCCAAGTCATCATCATCACATTCACAAGCAACAGAGCTTGAGACAACTCGATACTATACGTAAATTCAGGGGTAAACCTATGAAGTTTAATGCTAATATAAGCCGTGTTCGCTAATTCTTTCCAATAACAAAAATTTTGCTAATTCTTCGTGATAATATTATACTTTCAAATACCTTAGTATACAATTACTTTGTCACTTCTAGTCTTATTGGCAATCTCATTGGCAATCTTATTTTCAACACACGCAACAATTTTAAAATTCTATTAGATCTAGAAATGACAGAGGAGAAAAAGGGGAAACCATTATCTAATCGAAGACAGCGGTTCTTAAACTTTTCACTCCGCGGACCTCTAAAAAATCATGGTTTTGAACACGGACCCTCCCATGTTCCACAGAATTAACAGGTAACGATTTGAAACAACGAAAACATATATATTGTACGACACCTCTAACGCTCTTTGGTTTGCGGTACAGCAGCCTTTTTCACTACCTTTTTCAGGTCCTTTAAATCTTTGACGAAAGAAATCTTAAAAAGCTGTAAGATTTGTCTCTTAACACCTTATTAAGAACGTGCTTCTAAACAAAATTTAAAAATTACAAACGTAAAACGAAGAAATTCTTTGTAACCGTCCGCGGACCACTTCTACACCACTCGCGGACCCCAGGTTAAGAACCGCTGATCTAAGCTAGTATACACGTGAGTCCTCTGTGCGGGCACCACCTCGACCGGCTCAAAGCACGGATCCTGACGGGATTCGAACCCCGCTCGCGCCACATCACCTGGTATTCCCGAAATACCCCGACCAAGCCGCCCGGTTATATGTTGTTTATTTACGTCTCCTGAGACAAAAGAATCCGCCGAGCATAATAATTAACAACATTGCGGGACACACACACACAGATATGTGTGTTGGTTGGAGACGGACAATACAGGTGCAGTGGTGCCAACCTCAACCGAACGAGGTCGGTACACGTTGGCACGACTGTTGCATATCCGTGGTCGCGGTACGCTATTGCCAATTTCCTCTATAGGCAACCCAAGACTACCTTCCAGATGCTTTCGTCACAGGCGAGGCACTCGTAGCCAACCAGCGAACCGCCCGAGACAAGCGCGCGCAAATACCGATCGCTGATTGGCTACGAATACCTCGCCTGTGACGAAAGCATATGTATTGTGTAAGGTAGTCTTGGGTTGCCTATAGCGCGGGCCGGCTCTTTCTTTAGATTCTACCCTACATGCAGGGCCGTAACTAGGGGTTGGTAACCCGAGTTAGATACCTGAGTAAAAAATCGGGGGTAGACCATTTTGAATTGCTAATACCACAGTTAATGTCACACCGGTCACCGGTACCAATCACGCTATAAGAATCGAAAAAATTTCCGGGGCTGTGCGCCCCGGACCCGCTTTGTCTGGGGGGCCTCCCCCAGACCCTCTATTGTACTTGGCCCACTCATACCCGGGTTATTTTTATACCTAGTTACGGACACCTGCCTACATGAAAGTATTTACACACTTTTACACCTTCGTGTGGTCCTCGACTGACAACTGACCCCGTCGGTCGGGAATAAAAGATTATTTTATATTGGAGAGTGAAGAGATCAGCGAGTGATTATGAGAACAGTGAAGAAGATGATGCACCAAGATTGTCAGACTGGTGCTGATTCTGTCTGCCCAAGTATTCAGTGGCAACACCCTCTTAGCTTAACTGCAAAGCGAGAATCTAAAAAGCCCAAAAATAGCCCGTCCAGATTACCGCCCCCGCTCAGAACTCCACGCCAAACTTATGACGACTCCGGTGATGTTTGATGAGTCTGATTGGGCCGACGTCACAGGACCTAGCTGTAGCAATAACGTCATAAAACAGCAAATTCCCCCTCCCCCCCCTCGTAAAGCTAGGACGGCCATGCAACACACGTCATCACAGCAACGTCGTAAAGATAAGCACTGTAGACGCCCAGGCAACAGATGGATTACTTGTTCGTCGTGCAGCACTGCAATACCCATACGAACACCGAAGTTAAGCAACCTCGGGCTAGGTCAGAAGGTGGATGGGTGACCACTCGCCTCCGAAACACTAGTTACCGTTGGTTAGAGCGGCTTGGAGGGTTCGAAAGCTTGTGTAACAGCTTCGTTCTTCTCGTCAACAGTCCAGGTTAGTGGAGGAACCTATATGACTGGTCGCAAAGCTACACCGTCCTTTCGGATGGGACGTAAAGCCGATGGTCCCCAGTTGGTACTTTTCGACAAGAGTATGCTACGTACCGGTACACCGTACATGGTTTCCCTTCCTCATTATCATTCATCAATCATCACTCATCAGGCTAAAGAGGGCATTGTGCCCTACACTGGCGTTAATTACAATAAAATAAATAAATACATAAATAAATAAATAAATAAATAAATAAATAAATAAATAAATAAATAAATAAATAAATAAATAAATAAATAAATAATTAAATAAATAAATAAATAAATAAATAAATAAATAAATAAATAAATAAATAAATAAATAAATAAATAAATAAATAAATAAATCGAGTCACCCGTTAGGTAGTGTTTCATGTTTTGCGACGTATTGTAAACGTGCACAAGAGCTGTCATGTTTATATAGATGTCATCAAAGACTTGCTTTACTTGTGTCGCCTGTTGTATATAGTAATAGGATACACAAGTGTCAGTGCGGCCTAGTATTCGAAGAATTCCAAACATTTCTATAAATACTGATTCCGTAACATCCCACCAAGTATGATAACAAGGCCGCCGTTGCTTGCGTGGTTTGGTTTCCCCCCCACTGCGACTAAGCAAAGATAACAAGATAAGGCCCGGTTCCACCAAGTGCTAAACTTGAGTTTAAAAATTTTAAGCGTCGTTTAGATTGAAAAGACGTTCCACCACGACTAAACTCGAGTTTATCTCGAGTTTAAAATAAACCCAACCTCCGGTCCGGTTTAGATCTTTAACTACGACTCACCGCCAACACGATGCCCGAAATTTCTAATTTTCAAATATAACAAGCTGCGTTACTAATGTTTTGATTTCGTCATTGCCTGTCAGCTGTCAGTGTGTGTGCGACAAAATATGGTTATGTTGATGTGTCTGCCTTTTGTCATCGTTCTATTTTGTATGCTAACCCTATAATGGCAGGCTACACGTCTGATGTGTCGTTTCCATCCGACGATGATGAAGAAATAATTAACTTGATTCAACGTCCAATGCGACGTCTTCGACTCATAAAGAACTAGGCCTACCCGTTGGCATTACAGTCACAACGTTAAATCATAGCTAATATTAGTGTTCTACTGTAGCTCCTCCCAAGTAACTGTAGGCCTAGGCCTACACTCAGCTAGGGCCTAGGCTATCATAGAGCCAACCTAGACCTAGGCCTACACCCAGCTAGGGCCTAGGCTAGACCCTAGCCCTTGCGAAACCTACACTAGGCCTAGACCCTGGCCCGTAGGCTAAGCGTTCCGTTCACCCGCAATTCTCTTCCATATTTCCTCCTCTTTCCGCGAAACAGAATCGTTTTTTTATTTTCGATTATTCCACGGTATTGCTCAACAATTTGTAATAATATATTTTTTCTCTTTCGGAGTAATTACTCCTACGCGAACGTTGTTGCTTTTTCTCCAGCTTTCTTCAGGTTATGTTTTGACAAGCTCCTCACTGCAACAGTCCGCCATGAAAATGAATCACGTGATTGGAACAACCAATCACAGCCTTTCTTACAAAATAAACTCGGCTTAGTTAACAATAGGCAAACAATTCGTGGTGGAACACGGCATGGTTTAAACTCGAGTTTATAAATAAGCGTAGCTTTGTTAAACCCGAGTTTAAATCAGTTTGGTGGAACCGGGCCTAACAGAGATAAGCGACCAAGACAACGATAAGACTGTTGCTAAACTCCTTGTATATTGCTGTTATAAGCTCAAGTAGTCACATATTGCGTTCACCTATATTGCCCAATGTCTCTTCTACCGATAAAGGTGGGTAGCTCAGCGGTGAGACGCGAGACTCTTAACTCGGGAGGTCGCCGGTTCGATTCCGGCCACCGGCAGTCCTGACTGAAAGTTTTTCCGAGGTTTTCCTCAGTCGTAAAGGCGAATGCTGGGACTGAGTCAAACTATCAGCCCTCAGACATTCCGTCCCAGCTATCCAAACACCATAATAACCTAGTTAGTCACCTGAAGAGGGGCACATCAGGTAACGCTGGTGTGCACCCTAGAACAGGGATTCCTACGAAAAATTAATTATTCTACAGAAACTATACTAGACGGAAATGAACGATTTTCATGAATATTTTAAGAACGGTGCGTAATAATGAAAAAAATTGATAACAACACTTAATGAAATAAAAAGTAGAATAACAACATATCAAATGTTATTGTGATACCGTTGTTATTTTGGAAACCGATTTGTTATACATTCTTTAATTGGCTTCCATAACAACCGAAAAAATTAAGATAAAAAAAGTGATTGTTTGTTATTATGGTAAACCATGGTTACCAAACCGAGTTTACTAATTGGAGGTTAACGAAGTTACCAAAGTCATGTAGGGCGAAATGCAGTCAAGTGTTTATGGTTGCTATGGAGTTTGTTCTTCTTAAGGCGGGTTCACACGAAATGACTAAGACTAACGATTAGTGTTTAAGACTAACGATTTAAGGTTTAACAGGGTTGAAGTATACGATTTATGTTTAAGCGTTAACAAACTGTTATAGTGATTAGTGATTAAGAACGAGTGATTAAGAAAGTTGATTTTCGATTGTTGGCATTGTTGAAATACATTTGGGGATGGATGTTTCCGAGTACGTTGTTTTCCCAAGGCTTAATCACTCTATTGTTAGTCTTAGTCCATAGTCATTCTGTCTGAACGCGCCTTTATGGAAGACAACATATTATAACATATTATAGAACAATTCCATAGCAACAGTCTCGTGGTATGAAAATCGCCATTGTCGTATAGGAAAAAGTAGCATTCACTCCGAAACATTGTTAGTAAATATATTTCTATTGACCTTGTGTTGTTTTTTTGTTTTCTTTTATATAACTTTATGTAAATGCTAGCCTACATAAATTATCATCTACTATAACATCATAACGACAATCAACGGCCCCCCAAGCGAGCGAGTTGCCTCCAAAGTCGCGTCCGTGGGAACGCGCAAGAAAGATGTAACTAGATGCAAAAGATTAAATGTGACAAACGACATTCACGGGAGCGGAACGAAGCTTCGCACACATCAACACGCAGCACGCCACGCACAGCCTACTTAGTATACTTGTACGTCGCATACTTGGCAGGTGGCGGTGCAGTCAGGTCTACACACCTAGTCGACTGGACAAAACACTAGTTTTCATGCTACTTTCTTTCCAGTGGCGGCTCGTCCTTAAGCAGGAGGGATATCAAGGTCTACTTGATCTCCGCCTAGCGGAGGCTTGTCGAACTCCCAAGTTAGGTCGTCGCAAGGGAATCAAAATCGCCATTTTGGATCCCACTAAAAAAATTGTTATAATAATTAAATATCCGTTGTACAATCCGTTGTAGATCATGTAACACAATACTTAAAGCACCTAAAAGAGATATTTTGATAGAATATAATGATCGAAGATTATAAAATACGAGGATTTTTCCTTTTTAGGAGGTAATTCTATTTGACAGATCACTTCATTTGTTTTCTTTCACATTCCTCCCATTTGAATAACATGTGATCAAGTAGCTTGGGAGTTCGACGAGCCTCCGCTAGGCGGAGATCAAGTAGACCTTGGAGGGATATACGGTACCTCAGTACAACAATCGCAAGGAATGTTCATATTATTGTAATTGTACGAATATATACATGTATGCACGAATATATACTGAGGTACAATTTTACTCGAAATCGAAAATCTGAATCAACAGCCGGCTGTGGTTCGGTAAGCCCTACAGACTGAAAGCTATAAATTGTGTGTTACATTATAATCAGTATGGTTTTTATTTCTAATTAATTTTAATACTAATTATCGATTTAATAATCAAAATAACTACGCTGGTTATAATATTTCATTCAGTCTGTAGGGCTTACCAAAACAAAGTGCGCTGTTGACAAGATTTTCGATTTTGTGTGAATACATACATAAATCTAAGCTAAAAAATGAATTATTAAAACTAAATTAAAACCACGATTTTATTCAATATGAATCATTTCCCCTAACGAATCTGATTTACATTACTTTACTCCGATGGTATTGTATACCCACGTGTGAATTTAATAGCAGAATGGTAATTAATAATACAAAAGTGGTTAAAAATCAACTTTTTACACAAGAAAACGCAGATGAAACAAAGGAAAGCAGTCTTCTCTAGACTGGCGCCACGGCTTACACGCCAGCTCGGAGCTAGCTAGCCTAGCTAGGACGGTATTAGCGACACGAACCACCTGTGGCCGCACGCACAGTAGGTATGGGTGAATATCCTGGTGGTACTCGTGTGTACGTGTGTGTTTGGACTGCGGGAATAAATTTGCTACAGGCTCTATATATTTCTTAATTTTGAAATGGAACGGAAATATTGCTTTGAAGGTTAAATAAGTCAATAAAGTTTTGTGTGTGTTGTATCAGAACCCTTGACAGTTTATTAGTAAAAAAGTAATGTGGAAGCAGTGGTGGTTTTAAAATTTGTCCCCCCCCCCCCCCCCTTCATTCGATGTCTACACTCCCGGGATTTGAAATAGCACCGCCGGGGACAAAAATCTGAATTCAACACTGTGTACAAGTACAATATACATGTGGTCTGGGTGGGTGGGTTGGACCCTAGCACACTTTACACGTCTTGTAAGTGTGAGAATCTTTCAATTACATTTTGGAATGATGCGGAGCTAAAAGTTATATCTAGCCGCAACACTGCTCGGCTTTTTTCTTCGAATGAAACAAAAAAATGTATTTACAGTCTATCCACTGAGTTATACAAGAACTAATTTTCAGTGGGGGACATGTATTGTATATATTGTACATACCATTGATTATTTGTTATGTGCGTCGGCTCCAAAGTCACAATGTATAAATACCAACCAGTATCATATTAATAGATTTTAAAGTCCAGTTTCACAATTGAAAAAAAAAAAAACGGTGAAAAATGTGTCTTGTTCCTTGTGTGGATAATTCCATGTACTAGTCATAACATTGGCAGTCGGTTATAAGGTCAGACCGCTCAAAGGGTTATCATCACGGGTCACCGGGTGACGCATGTCGGGTCGGGTCGGGGAGTGAGCTACTACACCCGACCGACACGAGATAAGAACCACGTGACTCAGAGGACGTCGTGATAACAGCTCCCAAGGTCGCGGCTCAGAAACAAAACACTACCGAGCTACTAGTTGGAAACTGAAAACAACGCTCGCTTTTCACGGCGCTGACGCGAAACAATGCCTGTTGTATATATAGGTCTCTCACACCAAGAAGTAAGATAGTACCAGGACCGCCCACATTTAGTTTCCAACTTAAAAACGCGAATCACTGTAACGTTTTTGCCGATTATCTAGTACAATATGGTTGCGGTAAGTTTTTTGACGGTAACGTGCAAGAAAATATACAAAAAAAGATACAAAATGATACAACTTAACAAGCGCGAATCACAAACGTTTTTACCGATTATCTATAGTACAATTTGGTTACGTCTAGTTTTTGGACGGAAACCTGCATGCACGTTTTCTTGTACGTTACCGTGAAAAAACTTACCGCAACCAAATTGTACTAGAGATAATCGGGAAAAAAGTCAGTGATTCGCGCTTGTTAAGTTGGCAACTAAATGTGGGCGGTCCTAATACTATCTTACTTCTTGCTGTAAGAGACCTATACCAGACAGGCCCGTGACATCCACTCATTATTCGTATCCTAATGATTATGTTTGCTTCATGTGTGGTCATCATAATATACACACGCTAATATCTTCATTTAATGATACAAACAAACTGAAAATATTTACGAGCTGAAGTCTACACCAAACAGCTGTAAGCTCATCAGTGCTCTAGAATTAGTTAGATCTAATGAGCCAGCACACAAAAATATAGAGATGTTGGTTTCAAGAGAAGTTTGCGAATCGGAAAAAGAAAATTAGAAACGTTGGACTGGGACTCGAACCCAGATCTTCGGATTGTCGAATCTAACGCCGCTCATAAAGATTAAACCAGCTGCCCCAAACAAACCAGGAATGTTGTTGGGGGGGGGGGGGTGAAATGAGCGAAGGCGACAACTAGACGAGGTCTGGGGCAGAGAGGCTAGTTTTCGACGAAGACAAAACCCAAAATTCGCCATGATTACGGTTATCATGTGATATTATAACTCAAAGAAGATAACTTGATATAGATAAACTCTTTTCTTGATCGTGTTATGTCGTAATAATTTATACTTTCCATTGCAATCGAGCCGACTACGTACAGTGACCATGATTGACTACTCAGATAACTACGTTCCAGGTTCGGTTCCCGGCTTGGGCAGCATGGATGTCACGTGGTACAAACATATTACAGACTCATCGTCTCGATTAGCTTCGTTGTCAAAATATGATGTACGCGAAAACCAACTATAGCAACCACACACGCATGGGTGTCGAGAGATGCGGAAGGTTTTACACACAATTTCTTCGATTTCAGCCGCGACGTAGTAGTTTCGGAGGGGGGAGTTTCATTGTATCGTCCTAAACGACAAACGGGGTAGTCTCACTGCTGCAAAAACCGCACCTAATTTAAATTTTTTAAGTTATATTTTGGGAACGCTACACAAAATATTATAAAGTGACAAATGTCGGGATTCTAGTTTCGTAAGAAACTGGCTATACAAAAATTTCAAATATTACAGTTGTCATTAGGGCAGCCAATTTATTATCAATTCTTTAATTGGCTGCCCTAATGACAACCGTCACGATTACAATATTTGACATTTTTGTTCTAGCCAGTTCTTACGAAACTACAATCCCGACATTTTATCGCATTTTCTATATTGTACGTGTACCGTTCTCAAAATAAATATAACTAAAACATGTTAATTAGGCACAGTTTTTACAGTGGGGTGGGGTGTGACTATCATTCAGGGTTGCAACTTGATGTGGAATGAACCATATCTACGCTACGCCATTGATACCAACTGTACCGAAACTGTTCCAGTGTTCCTATACATCGGTCTATGCTGATACTTTCAAGATTGCAAAATATCAATGTCTAAAACGCAGGTAGGCTGAAATGAAAGTTTCGAACTTGAATTTATACATTATTCAGCCAAGAGATTCCACACGGTTGTTCGGAAGTCATCGCAATTTACCTTAGGTATCTCGAATCCGAATCAAATCTAACTAAACCACGATTTCACTCGAACACTGCTTCCACAATCTAGACTAATTAAATTGCAGGAATGTCAGTATATTTCTACTACACAACTAACATGTTTCCTAATTCTAGTAAATACCTAAAGAAAATATGTAAAAATAAACAAAAATAAACAAAAAATAAAGAAGATCGATTCGAAAATTAATTCTTATCACCAATATTATTACTCTTCCTTATGTCTTATTTGAAAAAATATATATACACACTTAGTTAGTAGATACCTTCACCACTTGCCATCCTTAAAAAACTACTATTCACAACTTAAGAAATACTTCTTATGCCCGATTTTTCAATCGGTCATTAACGGGGCCGTTAGCTGACGGTCCGTTAACGACCCGTTAACCGATTGAAAAACCGAGCCTTAATTCGTATTATCCACATTCCACACAGCTGGATTTAGCTATAACCACGTATACTCGTATAATCATACTAAAGTAAGTACACAACAACGGTAGGCGTACACAGACTTAACTTTAAATCTATAATCTAGCTTCTGTTATATCGTGTAATTATTTACCGCTTTTGATCCTCAAGAAAACAAAAATCGCACCCATCCGTCCAAACTCACACTCGTTCACTTCTCTACCAAAGGTATGATAGATAGGCGCGCAATCAACTACTCAGAACACTTCGATGACGATGAATGAACAAAATTCCTCGTAAACACTTCACTCACTTCACTTCACACCGACAGTGACTGACTGAATCACTTAGGCGCGCGCGCACGTTCACAAACACATTCACCGGTGGTATTGGTATTACCCGCTGCTACAGTTAGAACCTTACTGGTTGCTCGATCGCGAGTGACTGAGCCGGTCCTACCTGACGTAACTTACACCCGGCCCAGCCCAGCTCCCCTCCAAGCACGCCACATGTGAAGTTCCCCCCCCCCCCCCCCCCCCCCACTCCGGCGTCGTCGACAACAACACACTACTCATATCAAGACAACAGGGGTGGCCGTACTTACACTAAGGTATACTAAACTTACGAATCAGTATAGTCGTCGTACAACAACTTCGGTAATGCTTCCATCACGCAGGTGGGTGAGCGGCAGCCAACCAGCGGCCGTGGCTAATTCAAATACCTGCTCGGGTTGGCCGAGACCGTAAACACGTCATTGATTCATGACGAAAGCGTTACCGAAGTTA